>JAAIIK010020210.1:551827-563345 GCA_014706435.1 Silurus glanis
CAGGTTTTCCTCGTCACTCTATCATGGCTTCCAAATACTCATACTCGCACACCAGCACCATCACTCTCACAGACAGGGATTAGAAACTGTCTGAACAGAGTGAAAGCTAGTGCTGGCTTGAAGGATCTCGGTTTATTTTAAAACACTTCATGTTATTGTTGAGGATTTGTACTTCATTGGTTTTGTTGGTTAGATTTTGAACATTCCTGGCTGGCTCACCATTAACATTTTAATGTATAACCAAAAACTTAGGGACCCTGGATCGATTCAGAGCTCATCTTGGTTCTTTGATTACCTCCCACCTCCCTAAAGCATTCCATTAGGTGCATTGGTAATTCTGGTCACGTCACCAAAATATGATGCAAGTAGTATTTTATCATATCTCACAGAATTATATTTGAAATTTGTGTTCAATCTTAAATCATGTGTCCTGGTTGGCTCACCAATTGAATATTGACTGAAAAAAATTGTATAGTTTAAATTTTTTTTATACAAATAAGCAGTTGAGCAATAAGGGCATTGCTCAATGGCCCAGCAGTGGCAGCTTGGTGGTGCTCAGATTTTAACTTATGACCTTTCAAATGCAAGTCCAGCCTCTTAACCACTGAGCTATGTCTTCCTCAATAATGTGTCATTTTCTATTAATTTGCAGAGTTGTTATACTATGACAATAATTTCAAGCTTCCTTCAATTCCTAGTTGACTCACCAAATAATTCATTTTCATTCAGTAAACCATTTATAAACATCTATTCGTTTAGATATTTATCTGAATGATCTGAGCAATTTTTTTGCACCTCCTGGCTGGTTCACTATTTTTCTGTAAGCATATACTTCTGTAAAATGCATTGAACTGATTGTGTGGTTCATTTTTACATAAATGTTACTCACACAACAATGACTTTGTGGCACTTAGTGTGCATCTAAACTGCAAATTTTATTTGCATTGGACCTTAAATTAATTAATGACATTATTTTAACAGGATTTGTTCAAAATCTAGCAAGCAAAGCATCCAGAAAAAGGTGAAAAAGATCCACATCTCTACATTGTAATAAGTTTTATCTTTTAATCTTTCGACGATACATTGACAGGTGTCCGGCTTCAAGCGTAACCAATTACCAAAAACAGTCCAGATGTGGCGATACAGTTTTAATTTCATCATAATCATAATTGCCACTTAATGATGTTAGCTCTCTGCCTTGCAGAAGGGTTGGGTGATACATGGGAGCGTCTATATTTGGTTTAAATTAAACTTAGCCTAATCCTCCTTGATTTATCAAAATGCCATCTCTTCAACCCCTCCTTGCCCTGTTCAGCATTTCTATGGAGATTTAAACAGTAGAGATTTCACCCTCACTGAAGTAAATGTAGGAAAACTGCAGAGGCAAAGTGCTCGAGCAAATAAAGAGGTTTAGAGGAAGAAGGATGTTAGGCGAAACAATCAGAAAGGTTAAAGGTAGATGCTGTAATTAGTACCCTCAGGTCTGCTCTCATTAATCCATACGAGCTCATTAGAGCAGCCTCGAGGCCAAGAGACAATGTATTATTTACCTCTCCGAGATAAAAGCTTGCCATCGGTCCAGGAATTATAGTTTACAAGAGCTTTTTTAGCCTAGTGCTTTGCAATTATCCAACCACACACACACAAAAAAAAATAAAACGAAAAGAGAAACTGTTACGTGAATGTTTTAAAAGATGGCTATAAGATGGTTTTAACAAAAGATCACATAATCATGGACAAAACTGGAACCTTGTATGTTACAATATATAAAAAAAAAAACATAGGGATGGTGCTGTACATGTAAAAGGACCTCAGGCATTCGGAGAAATGCACGCAAACCAATTCTTGCCCACTTCTTCTTCTTCACTAGAAAGCATAATTATGGTGCTGTGGTAAAGATAAGCTCTGCACCCAAGTTTGCCATTTTTTCAGCTACATGATATACAGATTTACACTTATCTCCTCATTTGGACAAACCTGGCATCTGAGCAAACTATTTTCAGAGCACATTTTGGTGCAAATGGTGGAGGTTTTAGTTTCATCAATTCTTTCATTAAGTTCTGCCACACCTTCCATTCTAACACAGAACACAGGTCTGAAAATTTCTGCTTTTCTGCTTTTTTAATTTGGTGAGATGAGAATCTATCAATCTTGAGATTACTATTAAGACAGTGTTTGTCATAATGGGTTATTAGGTTCCATCAAGAAAATGGCACATCCTTTTCATTCTACTCTGTTCTGGTCAGTGTCGTAGTGGGTCAGGAACACTGGATGCAAGGTGGGAACACGCTGTAATGGGATAATGGGATTTACCCTGTAAAGGCTGTTTAGCACATTCAGTTCACCTAATGGGGGGTAGCTCAGTGGCTAAGGCTCTGGATTATTGATTGGAAGGATGGGGGTTCAAGCCTTGGTATTCCCAAGCTGGGGCCCTTTAACAAGGCCCTTAACCCTCTGTTTTCCAGGGGTTCTGTAACAGGGCTTTGCTCTGACCCCAGATTCCTAACATTTCTTGGATATGCAAAGAAAGAATGTCACTGTGCTGTAAAACGTACATGTAACAAGTATCATAGTATAAATTCATTTTTTCTTTTTGTTTTCATTACTAGCATGAACTTTAAAAGACAGAGAGTAACCGGGAAACCTGCATTCAAATCTTCATTAGCAATATCCAAAACTCTGGGTACTTATTATTCAGCTTCAATTGTACTTCACAATCTAGGAGCTATCCATGAGTCAAAGTATCAAGCTAATGAAAATTGATTTTAAGAAAGTAGATATAAGTTCATCCTGGAAACCTAATGTATTGTGTAAACTAGTTTCAAGCATGCAACAGCTGGCTGAACAAATAACTAAAATTGAGCAAAGGTACCCAGACTCTCTTTTAATCATTCTCTGAGACTTTAACAAAGCAAATCTTTCCCGTGAACTGGCAAAATACAGAGAGCACGTTACATGTCCCACCAGAGACAGTAATATAGTGGATCACTGCTACACCCCAATAAAGGATGCATATCACTCTGTGCCACAAGCAGCTCTGGGGCTCTCTGATCACAGTCTAGTTCATCTTATACCAACCTACAGACAAAAACTAGATTCAACTAAACCTGTACTAAGGTCTGTTAAAGGATTGACTTATAAGGCAGAGCAGGATTTATAAGCCTGCTTCGATTGCACTGATTGGAGTGTTTTTAAAGCTGCAGCCACTGATCGGGACGAGCTCACGGAGACTGTAACTGCATACATCAGTTTTTGTGTGGATATGTGCCTCCCCACCACGCCATTCTTATCATACAATTATGATAAACCATGGTTTACTCAGAAAATCAAACAGCTTCCTCATGTCAAAGAGGATGCTAAAAGAAGTGGGGATAATATCTTGTATAACCTGACCAGAAACAAACTAACAAAGGAGATCAGATTGGCTAAAAAAAATACATAAACCTATATATGGTTGAAAAGGCAATAAAAGGTTCTTGACTTCACTTGACTTGACTTGACTTGACTTGACCCTCCCCAATGCTCTTCTCCCTGTACACAAATGATTGCACATCTAAAGACCCCTCTGTCAAACTCCTGAAGTTTGCAGACGACAACACAATCATCTGCCTCGTCCAGGACGGAGACGAGTCTGCCTACAGACAGGAGGTTAAAGAGCTGGCTGTCTGGTGCAGTCACAACAACCTGGAGCTCAACACGCTCAAAACATTGGAGATGATCGTGGACTTCAGGAGAAATTCCCTAAAATATTCATAACTACCCACTGTCCATCATAAATGACACATTTATACATCGAATCCAATGGTCCATTTGTAAACTGCACATTTGTAAATAACATCTGTACATTCATTTAAACAATATTTCTACTTCTGTAGGTATTGCATTATTTAATTGTCTGTCTTACTTATATTTTGTTATATTATGTCTGTACTTCTCTTGCACTGGAAGCTCCTGTCGCCAAGTCAGATTCCTTGTGTGTGTAAACATACTTGGTAATAAAGCTATTTCTGATTCTGAATAAAATAGTTCCTTACAGCATCTTTTAAAAACAGGGAAATTCTTCATTCTGTGGGTCTCAAACTGAGAGTTTTTGGAGAAGGACAAACTGAAGGTAGATGTTAGAAGGGTCTTTGAGGTTTTGTAAGTGAAAAGGTAATGGTGGTTCAGCAGTTAACGCTCTGAAGTAGTGAAAAGGTTGTGAGTTTGAATCTCACGCTGCTAAACTGCCACTGTTCCAAGTCAGTTGTAGCTTTGGGTAGAAACGTTTAAACGATTAACAAATGTTAATGAAAAATGCCTGGGGCTTTCTTTTTCTTTCACTCAGTGTTGACAGACAGGCCACCTCCAATCATAAGGCAAGGTCCAGCCAATCAGACCCTGGGTGTGGACAGCGTAGCGCTGCTAAAGTGCCGAGCATCCGGAGAGCCTGCGCCCACCATCAGCTGGATGAAGGATGGCGTGAGTCTGCTGGGTAAAGATCCACGCATGTCTCTGCAGGACCTAAGCAGCCTTCAAATCAAGAACATTCGGGTAAGAGTGAAAACTGAACTCCTTTCTGATTGATGTAAATTCACACAACACTTTTTCAGAGGGCCAGGATTAAATTACACATAACCTCACTTTCGCATAATGTAATCTCTTTTCATACAAGGCGAACTTTGATAGATGTTATAGCGCATGTGACTTTATTTATTGTGTGCATATGTGAGGCTGGCTGTCAAACAATATGGGTGTCTAAGTATGATGTATAGGCTTAGCTGTAGTCAGTCAGATATTTGGTAAGACATAGCACACCCAGGCAGAGGGAAATCATATTGCATTAAAGAGATGAATGCAAAATATTGATTTCGGTAAATTGTTTGATACTATCACTTAGTTAGATGACAGCTCTCCCAACCGTCATTTGTGGAAGCTTGGGCATAGTCCAATCACGTAGACATATCCATGCTCACACATAGACTACTATATTGAATTTAAAGTCCCTGCACCCGCCCATTTGTCCTCGATGGAATATCCATTATGGCTGACAGAGCTGCCCAGCACTGACATTTTATCTAATAAATGAAGGCAAGGCACAGTGATGAAAGGTAACAAACAATGCAAAGAAGATTACATAAAGGCAGGAGAGGATAGACGCCAGCTGTCATCAGTCCTGGGGGTTGCAGCCACTCGTCTGTCTAAGTGCATCAGCACACCTTTTGTTGAGGTTTGGAGGGACAGTTGGGGAATTTTCCAGCAGGGATTTTCTACAAAACAGAATTTATTAACCACATTAGTATCAGCACTTACTAAAAAAAATTGGCGCGTGCAAATTTGTAAAAAAATGGAGTTGAGATGCAATAGAAAAATTAAGTTTTTCAATAATCTTCTTGCAGCTCTCTGATTCTGGGATCTACACCTGTGTGGCTGCTAGCTCAAGTGGAGAAACATCATGGAGCGCCTTCCTGGAAGTGAAAGGTACATCATACAGTAAGGCCGTGTCCACATTAATAAGTTTCCGCTTAAAAACGTCTATTTTTCTCTCCGTTTTCCGCTTTTCTCCACAATGAGACGGTGTTTTCAGCCAACAAAAATGTAGATACGCTTGAAAGCGCCGTTGTGAAAATGGATGATGCATTTTTAGTCATTGCGGTGACGTTTCAAAGAGCAGGAAAGTAAATAAACGGCAGGTGGAAATGAAGCAGGTACAGCTCACGTGCGGTACAGGGACGTAAACGTTCTTCAGGCGTTCAGTGTGGAACTTTAGGGAAACGATTAAAAATGAAAGTGTGGACGTGGAGCGTTTTTAGACGATTTTTCAAATTTATCCGGATTTGTGTCACTGTAGCCGGAGCAACAAGTTGTTTGTAGTTTGTCTCTCATGGGTGTGTATTTAGCTCAGTTTTACTCTGTGAATATGGCCTGTCCAGCTTTTTTCACGTTTTAATGAAAAGAAAATTGTTGCAAAATTGTACAACTTGCAGCATGCATATTACATTCTAGACTACACATTCTCACCAGAGGATTTGACAATATCTACTAGAGCACCACAGTGCATCATTTGATAGTTTCTTTCAAGCTTTATTTAGCAATTTTTTCCCATCAAACAGTAAATGAAAACTAATTGCAATTAAAAACGAAAGTTTGGATCGGTCCGATTGGTAACTCATTTGCATAGTATTGAGAAAATGAAGATCACCAGTTGCTTTGATGCTTTTTTGTGTCAACGCAAGGAAGATGTATCACGTTACCATGTCCATAAGCCCTTTTTGCAGGAAACAGGATGTAGATGTTAATAAAGGTCATGAGATAAATGTAACCATCCACAGCAGCAAAAAAGTGAATCAGAGAATTACAGCATCTCATTCGTTCTCCTTTCTCTCAGAATCTGGTGGCATGGTTCTGATCAAGAACAAAGAAGAGGGTGAACTTCCTGGTCCACCCTCTAAACCTCAGGTCACTGACGTCACCAAGAACAGCGTGTCTCTGTCTTGGCAGCCGGGCCACGTCGGAGCTACGCCCATCACTTCATATGTGATCGAAGCATTCAGGTAAGGATGAGTGGAATGGGTTTTTGCATCTGGCTTTAGCTTGAGCTTTTCGAAATAAATAGCTCATAATGGCGTCTTTTAGCTGGTCATTGCGCATAAAGCCTGTAATGTGTACCTAATCTGTCGCTCCCTTAATGTCAGCTACTTTGCAAAGTCAGTACTCTCAATTTCGAGTCGAGTAAATTACCTGCCTAATGTTCAAATGAAGTCATCAGCTCTTTATTGGAGTTTTACTCATTTGTGTAATGGATTTTATTTTTCTGCTTCTCTCAGCCAATCTGTGAGTAACAGCTGGCAAACGATAGCTGATCACGTTAAAACCACCCAGTTCACCGTTAAAGGACTTCGACCGAACACCATCTACCTGTTCATGGTACGGGCCGTCAATACACAAGGCCTGAGCGACCCGAGTCCCATGTCTGAGCCAGTGCGCACCCAAGGTATTGTAAAATTCATATTTTATCCGAACTAAATAAAATATACTGATTTTCCAGAAAGGTTGGACCTTTTTCCAGAAAGTGACTAAGGCAAGACGTTCTATAAACCACTTTGTGGTACCAGAGAGGTCGGGGTTGTTTTTTTTTGTTGGTAAATGGTCTAACCTCAGTAGGTTAACCCGTACACGAACCATCATATAAACCCATTATGCCTCTAGTTCAGAGCTAACATCTTTCACTTTTCTAGCTGGCAATTGAGTTTTGGCCATCCCTGCTACCTTAATGATCATAACTGAGAGAAATGGCTAAGCTCAAACTGGAACAGATTCAATTAAAAGGCCATAAAGCTCCCCGGTCTGTTCATTAGCTCTAGACAATCAGGTCTAAGTGCAGAGTACAGGTATGCTGCTTTATACCACAGCACTGCAATTCTGGACTCTGACTAGCCAATTTATTTATTTATTTTTTATAATGGCAGCTTTCAAATCTTGTAATTATATCAAGAAGTTATTGTTTCCATAGTTATGCCTTACCCAGAGACTTGTATGGTGGAAATAAGATGAAATTAGTTTAGATTCGGTCAGATATCCTATCTGTATTCTCTGTTATCAGAAGCCTCTTCACCTTTAAATCCCTTTTTTGGAAAAGGGATATGGGCCAATTATTCATCGATAATGAATGGCTCTCTATATGTGAGGAGGTTTTTCATAAATCAACTTCAAGCTCGATGCATGAGCAAAACTTCGAATTCATATACAGAATATATCTCAACCCCAATACACTTCCATAAAATGTATCCAATTGTATCTCAGCTGTGTTTTAAATGTAAATCTGAAATAACATTTGATGCATTAATTTTGGGACTGTAAGAAAATGAAACCCTTTTGGCATGAGGTGCATGATATGGTTCAGAAAATGTGGCTAGAAATTTCTAGAATTCTTTACTCATTCTCACTATTAATCTTTACTTATTCAGCAAAGAAATGTATACCTATCGTATGGTCATCACCTCAGGTACCAACTCTGAAGATGAGTTTAGCCCAAGTGGCTAATCTTCTCCCTTTGGAATAACTTCCACATGAATTACAGAACAAATCTGAATTATTCTGGTGGATATGGATCCCTTTGTGGGATTAACTTGAACAAGCAAGACCTTCGTCCTGACTTATGTTCTTTTTTTTTTTTCCTTTTTTTTTTTCCATATTTTGACTTGACCTTTGCCTTTCCACGATCACACTCTCATATTAATAATACGTTGTTGTTATATTGTTATTAGTGTGTTGAAATGCTGTGCTGTGTGTTTACTGATTGAATCTGTTGTTGTTTTGGTTACGTTTTAATAAGAAATCAATATAACTATGATCATTTTTTTTTACTTTATTGTCATTGCATAAGTTACGGTGCAGTTTAGCATCTAACCAGAAGTGCATTGGTAGCAGTGTTAAATTTTTGCATAAGTACTGGTTGGTAAGGCAATGATACATGATATATATATATATATATATATCAATGAAGGAGATATTGTATACAGTGTTAATGAAAAGGTTATACACATTAATGCCACATAACTTAAACACTTAACAACATGTGTTTTATTGAACTAAAACATGCTGCTTTTGTAATTTTAAAAAGAAGTTTCCAGCGTCAGTTCTTTTCAACTTCAAAGCTTCAGGACATTTCCAAGTTTTTAATTTCCAATTAGAATTAAAAGACTGGTGAGAAAACGACGATCCAGCTATGTTAGCAATGAAGAACCGGACTTACGGACATTTCAGAACATTCAATGAAGCTATAACTGTATAAAACAAACAAAATATTGTTAACATTGTTTAAAACATTGTTTATATTGTACTATTTGCTTTATTGATATTGCTAATCAAATCCCAAGCTTATAAAGGGTGCATTATATACATGCATACTGATTAAGCGAATAAATCGAATTTCGCTTTTATGTCTTCAGATATCAGTCCTCCAGCGAAGGGTGTAGATCACAGACACGTACAGAAAGAGCTGGGTGAGGTCATCGTCCGGCTCCACAACCCCGTGGTCCTCAGCCCCACCACCATGCAGGTCACCTGGACTGTAAGTCAGAACTTTTCTGTGGTTTCAGTACTCGTTTTTAAGCTGTGGATATAAAACTTTAAAGTCGAAACGTGATTCTTAAACCACAGGATAATTAATGTACAGTAGAAAACTCTTTGTCTTCCAAAAGAGCCATTTTGATTAATCGCGGATGCTGACTCAAAAACGTTGGGAAGATGACAATACGTTCGTGATTGCCCTGTCAGTCTCACGCAATCAACATGAAGAGAAAAAAAAAAAACGCCCAGCAGCCATCTGGTGCTTTCATCAATCAAAAATCTGATTTTCTTCTCAATGAAGATAAATGCTTAAAGCATGCAAGAAGTGAGGTGTACTCAATCGCCGGTTTGTCGCTTAGAGCTGCTTTACTCTTTCTGCATCTGGTGTACCTTATTTCAGACACCGTCCAATATATTTACGTTTAGAACCAAATTACTGTAGCATTGAATATGAAATTAGAAAGAAACAAGCACATCTTCTATTAGTTCACATTTACACTGTGATTCGAGGCATTTGGCTGATGATCTTGTCCAGAGGGACTTGCAGAAGTGCCATGGCGTTGTAGGTGTAGTAGTAAAAGGAATGTGTTTTTTCAATTGTAATAAATGTGGTTTAAAGACTGCTAGCTGTGTGGACATCAAGGAGAAGTTCATTCCACCACTGAGGTGCTATAACACTTGAGGCGAGTCTTGTTTACTATTACATTTATAGCTTTTGGCAATCACCTTTACCAAGTTGAGGGCTCAAATGCCAACACCCCCAAGCTTCCACTGCTGGGCCCTTGAGCAAGGCCCTTAACCCTCAATTGCTCAACTGTTTAACTGAGGTAAATATAAGTCGCTCTGGATAAGGGCATCATCCAAATGCCATAAATGTAAATGTAAACAAGTGATCTACCACTTCCACCTCTTACTACTGCATTCATGAGACACCTGAATGAGTAATTTTATACATGAACAAATAAGTAAATAGTTCAATACAGTGGAAGAGACACAGGAAGTACCAGATGCACATTTGCCCCTTGTGGTTTCTTTCATTTCAAGGTGAAATTTGTCTTGTAAGTTCACAAGCCTTGGAGTTTTGGTATATTATAAAGTAAAATTAATAAGATTTGCCTCACTGTATCTTGAGCATTGATTTGAGTACATCTATAAATAAAAGATTTCTGCCTCAGAATATTGGCACCTCTGGATGTATTTGCTTAGTTATTTGAGGCTTTTTGCTTTTTTTGTGTGTAATATACAGTATATTATCTTATAAGTCTATAATAGGCTTCAAACGTAGACTCAAACCTGGAAATATTAGTTACGTATTTACTCCATCAACTTTTGTTTCAAAAGTCAACTCTGAAACATTCTGGAAACACCTCAGTCTATACCCTGAAATGACCTTGTTAATCATTCTTTACCGACAGCTTGGTCTGTCTTCTGTAAGACTCATAATGTTTGGCATTTCTGAATGATAAAAAGGGAGGACTATGGGGAGGAGAGTCGATAAGAGGAACCATTCAGCTGATTTCATTAGGCAGCAGAGAAGAAAAACATCTGTTTCATATCTCAGAGCTATTCCAGTGAGTTATGCCTCGTTATGTCCTTCTCGCCGAAACATTGTGATGTATGGTGGCCTTCATCTTCATCATTATATAGACCCCATTACTATTTATGCATTTATGAGTCTTTCCTAGAAACATTTAATAAAGAGGGGTGTTATTCATAAAAATCATTCATATCCCCCCGAATCTGTGGAAATGTAAGGATATGTAGTATATGAATGAACTTTCGATGTTGAGGATGAGGATGAGGTTCCCTTTTCAGTTTGGTTTCTCTCGAGGTTTCATCCTCTTGAGGTCTCAGTCACCACTGGTTCGCTCATTAGGTATAAACCTACAATTATAAGGAACAAACATATAGGCACTACATTTATACCTTCTTTTATACAACTTTATAACCTCTTCATCTCTGTAAAGCTGCTGTGCTACAATGTCCATTGTTTAAAAGATCATCAGCTCTATGATGATTTGTGGGTGTGGCTAAATGTAGATTATTTTTACCTTGAACATGTATGGTCTATATGTATATGTACACCATATAGAAAAAAGTATTGGGTCACCTGACTTTTCCAGCTATATAGCAATGCCAATTAGATCTTCACTTTAGAGCCCATAAGCTTGGTACTTTTTTGAGCATCCAATTCCACATTTAGTTCTCATTTGCTTAGCCTCCTCTCTGGGAGATGTTCTAGATGTTGGAGTGTGCTTGTGGAGATTTGTGTGAGATTTATTCAGAGGCTAGTAAAGCAGAGGTTAGTAAAGTCAGGTTCTGATGTACAGGAGGTGAGGAGGTTCCAATTCATCTCAAAAGTTTTCAATAGGTTTGAGATCAGAGCTCTATAGCAGGCCAATCCAGATCAATAAATAGATAAATTAATATGACACCTTACATGCTTTAATGGCTGCATTGCATTACATGT
>JAAIIK010020210.1:605003-617034 GCA_014706435.1 Silurus glanis
ATGCTAAAAAAAATATATAATCTCACTTAAGTCTTATTGGTGTGTGTTGTTTTGATAGAAATGGCAGCAAAACATCTTTTAGCTTCTAGAAAGTAGGCTGGTGTGCGGTTGCTTGTCCGCTTGTGCCAATTTTCCTTCTTGAGTTGGATTTTGGGTTTAAATATAAGACTGTTGCACCCATTGAATGAAAAACGTTCACTGGGGGATGAGTCAGTTTAGATAGTGATAGTTCCAAATAGGATCGTTTGGTCATTTAGTCTTCAGTCGAACTCAGAATCGGATTTGTTTAGCCTGATTATCTTGAGATGTAGGTATATACTGTGTATTAACGATGTGCATCTCCATAACTGAGGCCAATGCGTAGCCAACGATACACACAAAGCAGCTACCGATGCATTTCGATACGATTCACCCCATTACATCGATTACGATGCAGTGCAATTTGATTCAACAAAAAAATTGCTCTGCAGTTTAATACAGTACAAATAAATCATCAATTTACTTAATCACCTTCTGACTTATAACGTATGGCCCTTTGACAAACAGTGCAAAAAAAAAAAAAAGATGAAATAAAAGCAGAAGTTATTTTCCTGTTCTGTATCCAGGAAGACACAGCTCTACCTCTGCCATGGTAATCTGTATTCTATGTGACTCTCAGGACACGCCTCGGTCTCGAGAAATCAATCAAATATTGCTCACAAATTATTGGTCACTTTTAAAATAATAAATGTGTAGCGCATCTACTAATAATTATAAATAAATAATAAAAAAAAGTGTTTTTTTTTACTGATGCAAATATAGTAATAATAATACGATGTTTCGCGATACAAGTGCCATATTGTATCCGATGCACACTTTTTTAATCGATGCATCACAACGTTAACTTTTATGCCAATGTGAATCGGTGAATCTTACCACACCTACTGTGTTTACCGCAGTTGGAATCTGGCACCCCCCAACCCCCCGGTTTATCGCGGAATTGCATTTGCCACATAACTAATTAGTTTGGCTGATTTTCCCGGTCTCTCGCGGATAGCACGATAGACCAAAACACTTATAGGGAATTGTTTTTATGGAATTTTATGTTGAAATAATGAAATTTATTAATACAGTACAGTACAGTACATTAATACAGTACAGTACTGTATACATACAGGTCCCCTGGTGGTCTAGTGGTTAGGATGCGGCGCTCTCACCGCTGTGGCCCGGGTTCGATCCCCGGTCAGGGAACCAACCCCAGCCACTCTTAGTGCCGGTCCCAAGCCCGGATAAATTGGGAGGGTTGCATTAGGAAGGGCATCCAGCGTAAAAACATGTGCCAAATCAAACATGCGGATGATCCGCTGTGGCGACCTCTAATGGGAGAAGCCGGAAGAAAGTTTAGTACTGTATACATACAATTTTTGGGGTGGCGTCCGTTTATCGCGGTTTTGCATTTTATCACGGGCGGTTTTGGAACGTAAGAATTGTTATAATCGGGGGATTACTGTATACATGTAATTGTACTGACCTGCTACCTCACCTTGTAACATAATGCTTCAAGATTTTATCGTACAGAAAATATTATGGACGAAATTCCATAAATGAAAGCAAATGTCTGTCAATTTTTTTTGTTTTGATTAAGCAACCCATTACATCAGTTTACTAATCAAACCGAAAAGCATAAATATATATATATATATAGATTTCTGCGAAAACTCTCTCTCTTTCTGAAATAATGTCTCTAGTCCTGTAGCTACAGGAGCTTCTGAATTCCAGCAGATGTTTTTAAAAATGATATCAATGCATCTGCTTGAACGAAGGAAAATCAACAGAAGAGCTGTTACAGGATGATTTACGGTTAGAAAACTAGTGCTTTGGATGGCTCCTGCTTTAGTATTTCTTTAAGTACTTCCTCAAGGTTCGGTTTTAAGGGTTTACATCCAGACTATGGTTTACCAGTTGATGAGTGATGACCTTTGGTCTACAAACTATTCAGCAACATGTATTTGAGCAACCATTACTTTTGGTACATACAGTATGAATAAAATTCTTGATTTTGACTCAGAACTGGCCAGTGTTCACACGCTCAGACTCTGTTTCTCTATTCTTGGAAAAAGTGAGTAAGTATGATAAACGTGTTCATTGCGGCTGCTGCTTGTAGGCTCCATGGTGAACGGGTGGGGCTCGGCTTCGGAGGAAGATGACCGGCCCTTTTCCAGCCACAGGTCCAGTGCGGGGAGCTCCTCCGACGGCTCCCTGTTCACCCACTGCAGCTTTGCCCGTGCGCTGGCAGCCGCTGCCGATAAAGCAGGCTACCGCCTGGATGGCACCAGCCTCACCAAGAGAGGTTTGTCTGTCTGACTGTGGTGGAGGGAAATGCCCGGATTTGATCCATTTCATAAAGACAGCTCTGTCTTCCTTGTCTTTCTTCACTGGCTGTTGCTTCGATTCATCGCTCTGCTATGGGTTTGAAATTTTTCCGATTCGTGCCTAGTGAATTGGTGATGGTACTAACTGATTAATGCTGCAGTCATATCTGAAGTGTGTTTAAAGCTGACCTCTGGAAGATGAGCATGGCACAAGTGGGTGACATTAACAAAATTGGACATTAAATGGGATTGGTTTGCTATTCTTTTCGTAGCTGCTTGACTTGGCTCTTGACAATGGCCGCCCTGATGATAATCACTTCTTCCATGACGTCCATTTCATCTTCTTAAAAGCGCCATGTATTTTCTTGTTTATGTTTTTTTTGTTCCCTCTTGCTACGAACTATCAAGGATGGCGATTGATCCTGATAGTTCTCATTTTCCTGATTCTTGCTGAACAAACTCTTGCTCATGGCTCTTCATGTATCACATTAGACCTTACATTGAAACGTCACAATTCTAACCCCGGTTCTGTTCTCCTCCTACAGATCAATGCCTGGCTCTGAGAAATCGTCCTGCCAGTCCCTTCTCTACAGACGGCAGCACTATGGGGAGTCACAGCCTCGGACACCAACGGGCAGCACGGCCCACTCGCAAAAACAGAGGAGCAGGTACGGCTGTGCACCGCCGGGACGCTAGTGCTGATGGTAAGACGTGACATCGAACCACTTTTGCAGGGTTTGGCTCTTTAAAGTTAAACGCTGTGCAGGAGAAGAAGTGGTGTTCCAAATTTCAATTCTTCTCAAGTTGTATAAGATGAGATAATTGTAGGGCTTCAGCAAAAAACGGTAAATATAAAGTTTACTAAAGCGTCAAAGGAACAGATTTGAAGTGATACATAAACATAAAGTATATATTCAAACTCAAGGACTTAGATTTTTGGTGTGTAAAATGTGAGTGTGCACATTATTTCTCAGTTTATTTACAGTGCTAATAACCTCATGCCATCGTTTCATAAAACAGAGATGAATAAAAAGTTAATTTAGACAAAATGGCCACCCAGATAAGCTTAAATACCTGGCACTGCTTTTGGTTAAATTTGTAAAGTGAGCATGCTAACACCCTGTTATTGCTGTTGTGTGTGTGTATGTATGTTTATATCAGACCTACCTCCACCTCCAGAGCCACCACCGTGCCAGGGTCTGCGCGTCCAGGGCCAGAGGAGCGCAGGGAACATGGGCAGCCCTGGCGAACGCAAGGCCGCGTCTCTCGAGAGGCAGTATTTGGGGGGCCGGGACGAGGTGAAGAGCTCTCTGGAGAGGCAGACCCGTACATCTCTGGAGCGCCACAGACACGGGCAAGAAAGACTCGGCTATATGGAGAGAGCAGACGAGGCCAGGAGAGCACAGAGGAACGGTCCTTCTTCAGGTATAAACAGAAATTAGATTTTTAAACGCTACATTCTGCATGTGTAAAGCCGTGAAACATCTGCAGAAAAAAGTGCGTTATAGGTTCCGTTATTGCAGCAATAAAAAGAAATGATGAGAAGATTTTACTGTTTAGACATGAAATTTATCTAAGAATTTATCATTTTTGTTTTTGTCATCATTTTGGATGAAAACACGATGGCAAAAGCTTTAATTGTAGGAAGAATGAAGTCACATAGTTGACTTGTCAGAGACAGGTAAAATGGGAAGGTGTAAAAACCTGAGTGGCTTTAACAAGGCTTGAGATGAAGCCCAAAAAAAGGGCCCCAAACAGAGCTCAGACAGTGCCCAGATGAGCCCAGACAGGGCTCAGACAGAGTCCAGAGAGCCCAGACAGAGCTCAAACAGTGCCCAGATAAAGCCCAGACAGGGCTCAGACAGAGTCCAGAGAGTCCAGACAGAGCTCAAACAGTTCCCAGATAGAGCCCAGACAGGGCTTAGACAGACTCTAACACTAGACAAACACTAGAAAACTTAGTTTGGTGCAAACAGACTACAAAAGTTTTCTTTTTAAACGAAAGCTGGAAATGTCAAAACTCGTGATTTACGAATTTCTACATCTCCATTAAGAACAAAATAATGAACAGAATAATTGCCATTGTCAATGATTCAAATTCTCGCCATTGTTCGTCGGAGACTCGGCTCTATTCAAACGTCACGGCTGCACAATTGATGCCCTCGTTCTGCTTGAGTTTTTTTTTACCGGCGTGCCATCAGTTTTTCTGCGTTGTGTAGGGTTCAGAGCCTGGAGCTAATCGAGCGAGTTATGAGCGAGTCGTCAATGTTCAGGGTGAAAAAATCCAAACTTTCTACCTAAGTATGATCGCTGGGAGATCGTCAACTCCAGATGTGACCCCGGTGTTCAATTAGCGAGCCTGCTGTGAGGACAAAGGACCTGTAGACTAACTTCTTGCCTCCAGCTGCAGGCAAAATTGGAGGCACAGAGCAGATGTGTTGTAATCATTTCTCACACACACATGGACCAGCCTCCTCGGCCGTCTCTGAGATCATTAAGAGCAAGCTCTTTAAAGGTCAGACGAAGTCAGTAGTCATGGCTGGCTTCTTCAGCTTCTGGTAACAAGTCTAACAAGGTCTCCTGCTGGTGTTGCATGAAGAGCCTGGTGATTTCACTTGTTTCTCATGACGTAATATTTTTTTCCTTTTTTTTGTTTTCTGTATGCATGTTGTTGTCCAGAAGAGGCCATGCCGCCCTATAGCAAACCATCGTTCCCATCCCCAGGGGGTCACAGTTCATCTGGAACCACGTCCTCTAAAGGATCGACGGGCCCTCGTAAAGGAGACGGGTCACGAGGTCAGCACCAGCGCTCCAACACCGAGCACAGCGAGTCCGGCTACATCGGGAACAACGGCCAGGGACAGTACTCCGGAGATTTATGTAAGTCTCTATAATCCACTCTGTACATCATCTTTATAATATTTCTTTCTATATTACATCACAGTAACAAATCACATCAGATTTTTAATAAAACGCTCGCTCTGTTATGGATCGCTTTCTATAGCATATATAGAGTCCTGGACAGTGGACGCAACTTATAAAAAGATAAGCAAAAATCAATCAATAATATAATACCTACCTACCTTACCCACCCACAAAAAGATTATCAAAAATCAATCAATAATATAATACCTACCTACCTACCTACCTATTTACCTACCTACCTACCTAGCGTATTTTTCAGACTATAAGCCGCTACTTTTTTCCCACGTTTTGAACCCCGTGGCTTAAACAACGAAGCGGCTAATTTATGGATTTTTCCTGGGTTTTTCCCGGTTTCACAAACTACAAGCCAAAAAACTGAGCAACATAACATTAGACCAATGAAATTTCCGAACGGAAACGAAAAAACGCACCTCACCTGTGTTCTGAGCTGCACGTCATCGGGAGAAAAAAAAAATCGGTGGTGATTTTTAAATGCACAACGATGCCAAAAGAAAAACTCTCGAGAGAAATAGTTGTGAAAGGAAGGAGGAAGACAGTGAACAATGACTTTCTTGGTCGGCTACTGTTTAGATACAAGCCGTTGTAACGCGTTGAGTCTGGGTTAAGGGAGAGCTCGCTAACTCCAGTTGCAACAGAAATCATATAAGCACAGACAGGTTTCCAAAACTCATGCTTTTTTATTTTTCTTGGCAACAGCGTTACGGGTTAGTCAAAGAAACTTAGAAATGAGCATCAGAAAATAATAACGACATATTCCTCGGCCTTGCACACATGCAGTAATACCGGAAAATGCGGCGGCAGGCTATTCCCAAAATGCCGCTCTGCTCTTAAAGGAGCCACAACATATTTCACCCGTTACACCGTGTAACAGACACTCTCTTTCGTTAAAGTCTGTGTAAAGTTCATTAGTTTCAGTGTAGACACCTGCGGCTTATAGACAGGTGCGGCTTATTTATGTTCAAAATAAAAATCTTTGTCAAATTCAGTGGGTGCGGCTTATATTTGGGTGTGCTTAATAGTCCGGAAATTACGGTACCTTACCCACCCACAAAAAGATTATCAAAAATCAATCAATAATATAATACCTACCTACCTACCTACCTACCTACCTACCTACCTTACCCACCCACAAAAAGATTAGCATAAATCAATAAATCAATCAATAATACCTGTCTGTCTGTCCATCTATTTCATTCATTTATTCATCTATCTAACTGGGTTTGTTTTGTGTTTCTGACAGAGTGAGATGCTGTAGAACAAAGGCTGGTATTGAAAAATGTAAGAAAAAAGAAAACATTTTTCCCCGCCCTAGAATTGCTTAGGAGATCCGCTCGTACACCGGATGAAACAGACTCGCACATGGCGTCATATGGAAGAACCGATCCCGCAGAAAGTGAAGACGGAATCGACGTTATTGTAAATGTGATGTAAAGACAGACAGTCCCGCCATGTAGATTTTTTATGTTTTTTCCTGTCCTTTTTTTGAAGAGCAAAATGAAACACTTTCAAACACTTCAATACTGACAGTCATTCATCTCCAAGAAGAAGAAGAAGAAAAAAAAAACTAAGAAGAATCTTGTTTCGAGTCCTTTAGTAAACTGGAGGGGGGAGGGGCACAAATTTTCCTGTAAATATATACAAAAAAGAAATTCGTAAAAAAATAACAAAAAAAACGTTATTGCATCACTATGCAAGCCGGATTCCGTTTGCTCACTTCCTTCAATTCTTCTTCGTTTGTATTATATGTGAATTGAAATTTTTAATTTTTGGCAAGCTGTGGTGCCATACAGAGAGTTCATGGAATTCTTCATCCATCCATTTTTTGTTTTGTTTCGTCGTTGTAAGATTTTGTTTTTTGCACTGCGATTTTGGTAAAAAAAGCACAAAAATACATGGCTCCCGCTGACATGAAGCACCGGGGGAGAGGAGATTTTATGACGAGGAGTTTGCTGTACTGTAACTAGAGAAAATTATATAGCCATGTACAGAGATATATTAAAGCACGCCTGTGTGTTCAGTGCAGGATTTGTCGAGCTAAGAGGCTAAGAGTTGCACACTTTGGGATGTTTGTTGCAGCAAAGGGATTCACGGAGGGACAGAAAATATGTTTGAAAAAAACACGTGTTTACGGATTTAATACACCAAATGAGCCAAAACATTATTACCACCATACTGATTATTGTCTATATACCACTGAAACATCTCGGAGGACTGGAGCGCTGAGGTCTGACATTTGAAGCTTTGCTATAATAAATAGAATGGAGGAGTCCATGGAAAATTAGAAGGGAATAGAGAAGTCCATGGAGGAGTGGTATGGGACAGAGAAGTCCATGGAGCAGGGGTAGGGGATAGAGGAGTCCATGGTGCAGGGGTAGGGGATAAAGGAATTCCTGGAGCAGCAGTATGAGATGGAGAAGTCAATGGAGCAGGGGTAGGGGATGAAGAAATCCATAGAGCAGGGGGGGGGGATTGAGGAATTCCTGAAGCAGGGGTATGGAATGGGGAGTCCATGGAGTAGAGGTAGGAGATGGAAGAACTCATGGAGCCATGGTAGAGGATAGAAGGTTTACTAGAGCAGTGGTAGGAATGCAGGACTCCATGGAGCGGTGATAGGAAATGGGGAGTCCATGACGCAGTGGAAGGGGATGGAGGAACCCATGGAGCAGGGGTAGGGAATGGAGGAATCTATGGAGCAGTGGTAGGGGATTAGGAATCGATGGAGTAGTGCTAGGGGATGGAGGAATTGATGGCGCAGTGGTAGAGAATGGAGGGTTTACTGATGTAATGGTAAAAGATTAAGTAATACATGGAGCATGGGTAGAGGATGAAGGAACCAATGGAACAGGGCTAGGGAATGGAGGAACCCATGGAGCAGTTGTAGAAGATAAAGGGCTCTATCTGGGCACTGTTTGAGCTCTGTCTGGGCTCTCTGGACTCTGTCTGAGCTCTATCTGGACTCTGTTTGAGCTCTGTCTGGGCTCTCTGGACTCTGTCTGAGCTCTATCTGGGCACTGTTTGAGCTCTGCCTGGGCTCTCTGGACTTTGTCTGAGCCCTGTCTGGGCTCATCTGTGCACTGTCTGAGCTCTGTTTTGGGCTTCATCTCAAGCCTTTTTAAAGCCACTCAGGTTTTTACACCTTCCCATTTTTCCTGTCTCTGACAAGTCAACTATGTGACTCCACTCTTCCTTCAACCTTATTCTCATCTCTAAGGGGTCATAATGTTTCAGTTCATTGGTGTATCGTATCACAATAAACGTCACAGAGTCGCATAATACTCGGCTTGCCACTGTTCTACACTCTTTGTGTATGGCAGTCTCACTCTCTCGGTCTCTCTCTTTCTTTTCTCTCTTTCTCTCTCTCTCTCGCTCTCTCTCTCCTTAAGTGGACAGTGTTGAATGGGATGATGACTGTCCCATTAACCTTGGTTATAGTCTAGTTATGATTCCTTTTTTTCCCCCCAAGTTGTTTTCTAATCTCTCCTCTAAAAGACGGATCACTAAGCACCTAAAACACGAACGATTTAAAAGCCATATGAACAAAAGGATAATGGGATTTTTTCTTCAAGAATCATACACACCTGTTTTAGTGCTGTTTTTTTGTCCTGAGTCACTAAGAGCAATTATTTTGTGATTTTTTTTTATTATTATTATTATTATTATTATTTGAAATATTATTTTAATTTATTAGGCGTAAAAACAGAAAAAAAAATTCACGACACAATACTAACAACTAATGCTGAGTGAACTATTTTCAAATCAGATAATATTTATTCCCTCTTTTAAAGCACTTCTTTTTAAAAATGTTTTAATTTTATCGGTTTACATCCAACATAACGATGATGAGGATGACGACAACGATGATTCTAAAGACCAAATTCCAGCTCCGTCGTCTTTGATACGTCTTTATCTATGCAGCGGATCATCACTCGAACATGTTTGCATGCGGATAACTGGCGCAACATTAGCATGCTTTAGCATTTGCTAACAACCTGTAGATACATAGAGATATCACGATCACCGTCACGATGCACTCTCAATTCACAATGATGTGCTGGTGAATCTGCAGTGCCGTCCGATCTCTCACTGCCGACCATCACACATCACACACCTTCTACAAAATGTTAGGGTTAGCATTGGATTTTTTAAAAGTTTTTTTTTTTTCTTTACGTATTTTGTGTGTTTTCTCAGCAGATTTACATAAATTTGTAAAAACAAATAATTTATTTGCTTTAAAAAAAAGCTATTTTTTATGTTAAGTCTTCAGGAGAGGAAATCTGCTACAAATGACTGTTTAGGTTCTTGTTTTGGTTTTTTTTGTAAAATACAACCAATGTTGCTCGGAATCTAATGATTTTTCTGCGATTGACTGTTTCGTCCAATCATGCTTCGTTCCGTCGCTCCTGAATGCTCCATTTTCCACTTTTTGGCGCGCGATTATTTGGAAAAATGAGGTGCGGAGAGTATCTCAGGTTATTTTACATATATTTTGGTGGTGTCCTGTGAGAGAGAGTGTATATGGGTGTGTATGAGTGTGAGAGTAAGTGTGTGTGTGTGTGTGTGTGTCGGGTGTGTGTGTGTGTATATATGTGTATATATTCATATGTATGTTCACACAGACGGCCATTTCAAGTTTGCTAATGAAATACCCTCTACGTGTGCCCGGCTTCTGAATTTTTTTTTTAAATTCTTTTAATTATTTTTTATTTCATTCAGGGTGGAATGATGCCATTGCCTTGTCATCCCTTCATCGGAAAAAAAAAGAAAAAAAGAAAAAAAAAAAAAAAAAAAAACGTGCCGGTTCACTTTTACGTCCATAAAAGCAAAGATGTCAGTTATAGAAACATACCAAAATTAATATTGATATTTCTAACATCTAATGAATTTAGTGACTTTTTTTTAATGCTAATGTATTTTTTTTTCTTTAAAAAAATAATAAAAAGAAACGGTGGTGTTGTTTTTTTTTGTATTTATTAAAATAATAAAGGTATATTGTGGAAAAATCCAGCGCAATTTGTGGAATATTAAGCCTTTCTCTGTCTCCTGTACTATTTTTCTTTATTCCATTATTATTCATTTTTTTTTTTTATTCGATTTTTTACATTTTTTTTAAACAATGTGTGAGAAGCTACTTTTCGCGGTTCATGTTCACACCGCGTCATGCTGCTTCCTCGTCCGTGTCAGGCGTGTAAAATAAAACAATATAAAATAAAAAAATCCTCAAACTTGATGGGGAAAAAATTTGCATTTGATATACTTTCAAATCGGACTACATTTTAAAAAGCCATGCTCTTCATTTAACTTCTTTATCACGTCTCGATATGTGCAAATCTTTGTAATTTATTATCAGTGTGTGTTGCCTTTTTACTAAAAGAAAAATTAAAGAAGAAAAAAAAAGGGAAAATGTGAAAAATGTCAAGTGACGTCTAGCCGTACACTAACCCCGCCCCTTTTTCCGTTCTTTTTTTTTTTTTTTTTTTTTTTTTTTTATAAAGAACTCTCTTCACTTGCATGTTCTTGTATATAAAAAAAAAAAAAAAGAAAGAAAAGATATAAAAATGAACAGAGAAGACACTTTTCCTACTTCTTACTTCCTCATGTCCTGTAAAAGAAAATCTTTGCCTTTTCCCTGTATCTGGATCACAAATAAAATATTTTTGAAAAATTAAAAATTGTGCCTTTGAACATTCTGGGAGTTTAGTATCAGTGTACTGACCATAATATATTCTGGTGTGTGTGTGTGTGTGTGTGTGTGTGTGTGTGTGTGTATATACGTGCTGGTCATTCATTCAGTGAGTCATTTCAGCTAATCAATATTCTCCTGCGTTCACTGAGCTAGCATCAAACAGAAAGCAAAATGTGTGGAATGTTTCAGACAGACTGCTGTTCCTTTGAAGAGCTCACAGGAGAAATTTAGAAACATGACGTTCCTCAGATCTTTGGTTTTTAACCTCAAACTTGAATCCATGATCTGCCCTGCATGTTAATTCATCACTAATCTCAAATCGTGCATAAAAAAAAAAAACGATACAAAGCTTCAGCTAATAATAGCCAAACCTGTTCCAGCATGACAATGCCCAGGTTCAGCTTTATGAGGATAGGCTTGGCATGGGCTGGAGTAGAAGATCTCCTGCTATAGAGATCTGACCCTCAACACTGTTAAACATGAGGAATGCACCCCAGGCCTCCTCACCTCACCTACATCAGTTCCTGACTTTACTAACACCCTTGCGGCTGAATAAATCTGACACAAATCTCCAAAAAATCTAGTGGAACATCTTCCCAGAAAAGTGGAGGATGATATAACAGCAAATGAAGACCTTGTGTGTGTGTGTGTGTGTGTGTGTGTGTGTGTGTGTGGTGCATCTGAAACCTCCTGCACAATGGCTGCAAGGCTGCAGAAGTAATGATTAGGCCTTTATTTCTGCCAGCAAAGCAAGTTTTCTTCTGCTCAATTTCATGCCTTTTCCTCTCTCTTATTTTTCACCCATTCCATCTAAATGTGCTTTTTCCCCACCTGTGTTTCCTGCCCCCTCTGTGCCGGGGTAAATTTTGCAGCTGGAATTATAGGGACCTACAATATTTGATGACATTTGACACCCACAGACACAAAAACATATATACTGTATACACATATACAGTGTATATACTTATATATATATATATATATATATATATATATATATATACACAGTTATGTTCAAAATAATAGCAGTACAATGTGACTAACCAGATTA
>JAAIIK010020210.1:622034-658397 GCA_014706435.1 Silurus glanis
TGGTTAGTCACATTGTACTGCTATTATTTTGAACATAACTGTATATAATTTTATTTTTTTTTCTTTATCTTTTATCTTTTTGTTCTAAAATGTTCTAGTTGATGTGATGATACTTACAGCTGTTCACCTAGAATGTTAAAACCACCTGCAAAATTCCACCTGCCCCTTGTGCTACCAACACAGTGGAAGTAGTAGCTCACTACTTCATCAGAAGGTCATGAGTTCAAAACACACCACCACCAAAAATGTCACTGTGGAGACCCTCAAGGTGCATAAAGGAGATGATTGTAAGTCACTCTGGATAAAAGCATCTGCTGTAAGTGTAAATGATCCACATTACCGAGAGATCATTACAACCCTGTTGTGAAGGTGGAGCCTCCATGGAGCAGACGCTGGATCGCATTGAAATTTGGAAAATTTTGAAGTGTTCCTCAGACGTTAATACAGTTTGTGAAGGGAGTGGAAGGTACCATTTAGAAACCATGAGATGACTTTGGATTGCAATTAATACAGAGTTCTTCTGGAATAGTTTAGCTACAAACACCAACGTTTACATCAGGGAACAGTTGATAACCGAAACACTGATGACACAATAGTGTATGAATATCCGGGGTGGAGGATGAAGATGGGGGTCCTTTTGGAGTCTGGTTCCTCTCAAGGTTTCTTTCATGTCAGGGAGTTTTTTCCTCACTTTTATTTTTTGCTCATTAGTGAAAAACGTAAAATTTTATATATAAAAGCTGCATTGTGAGAATGTCGTTAAAACCACTATAATAAATATTGAATCGAATTGAGAAAAAGACCCAAGTTTCCATAGCAGCAACACCTTCTTCCCACATGGCATCCAGGTCCGATTGGGGAAGCAAAACCGTGCACTAAACTGTGTAGATAGATGAAAGCGAAAGTACATGTGAAGAAAGTGTGTGTGCGTGTGTGTGTGTGTGTGTGTGTGTGTGTGTGTGTGGGTTAATTAAAGGAAACGTCCCTGGCTGCTGCTGTTGCTTTTTTCATCTCCTTTTTTCATCTTTCTTTTTTCTTTTCCTTTTTTGCTTTCTTGTTTTTTCAATTCCTTTTTTCTCACTCTTTCTCTCTCTCTCTCTCTCTCTCTCTCTCTCTCTCTCTTTATATATATATATATATATATATATATATATATATATATATATATATATATATATATATATATTAGTTACATTTTATTAGTGGAACATCAATTAAACAGAGTTGATTCTGAAAAGTTAGAGGTACGTCTTGAACTTGAACCTTGGAGACCTGAACCAGCTCCATTAAGATCTGCTTTACATGGGATGGAGTGGAAGATCTCCTGCTATAAAGCTCAAACCCTATTAACCAACTTTGGGATGAATGTAAACGCTGACTACATCCCAGGCCTCCTCACCTCACCATCAGTACCTGACCTCAGACAAATCTTCACAAGTACACACTAAAATCTAGTGGAACATCTTCACAGAAGAGTGACATATAAGAGCAAATAGGGAATAAATGTGAAATTACATACATAAAACCTATGGATTAATAGAAATTAAAATGTAAAGTTGTACAATCTAACAGCAAAAAGATTATGCATTATTTACTTATTTTTTATTAGTTACTTCTGGAGGTTATTATTTTGCTTATTTTTAGTTCTTTTTCTAACTTCGCTCGTTGTTTCACTATGGGAATCGCTTTGGGCGTGACCAACTACGGAAGCTCTTATGACACCACGTCTGTCTTGACAGACAGGTCGACCTGAGATCAGGCTCTGCCCCACCTTTATCCCTCAGGTCGACCCCATCTAACATCATTCGCGCTTTCTTCCCGTGAGGGACTACACGAAGCTCTCTCAGCACATCCAGTTCTCGGCTGTTTTCGCTTAACTGTTCATCGTGCGGGCCGTTATTGGATTCCGCCACCGAATGCGAGATCAGTCATACGGGATCGTGCTGAGCGGCATCACGGAATAGCGTCCGCGTCGAGGCGAGCTATTCCTATTCCAACCTGCTGGGTATTCAGTTACACGGTAGGGACGTAGTAGCATCAAGCTATTACAGGCTTAGCGCGTCAAGGCGAAGCCTAGGCGCGTCTAGTGTTCTCCGTACTCAGCCATGTCGACGGTCATCCCCCCCACCAAAGGGAATGAGTCGAAGATCAGGGAGGTTGCATCCCGCCCGTGTCCATCATCATGTGGAGCGACCATCTCGGGCAGGGACCCTCACCCGATGTGCATCACGTGCATGGGCCCGAAGCACGCTCAAACGTCGCTCGCGGACCCGCAAGCATGCGCTCACTGCGCGTCAATGCCGGTGAAGCATTTGGAGAGACATCAGCCGCGCGCTACCACGAGCTGGGCGGACCTGATGGAGGCCGAATCGCCGGTCATGCCGCCTCTGTTTGACAACCTCCTCACGGAGGATGAGGAACGACCGTGCGACGAGGACGCGGATGCGAACTCAGACCTCCTCGACTTGGACATGAAGGACGAGGATGAGGACGACAGTGGTCCCTTCCTGGCCCAACAGTCGAGGCCCCAGAGCGCGGGCGATGCAACCTCAGAGGCTGAAGGTAACCTGCACGAGGTTTGCAAGCGAGCCGCGGCTAAGCTAGGACTAGCTTGGCCCGCGGCCCAGGACGCGGAGGGAGCTGTGAGAGACCTTTACGATGGGAAAAGGCTGCCGCCTGCTCAACCCGCTACTAGACAGCTCCTGCCCGCCGTGCCGGCTTGCATGAAGGAAATGTCCCGTTACTGGTCTAGCCCCTTCAAGAGCAAGCTTCCCGCAAAAGTGTGCTCCAAGCTGGAGATTCAAGGGATGGAAGAGCTGGGGTTGGCCGGACCCCCAGCTGTGGAGCCTTCGGTGGCTTATCACCTCCATCCGAATCGGCGTTCTATCTCTGCCTCCTCTCAAATTGCGCTGCCTGGAAAAATTGAGAGATTGACGGCATCCATCCATCAGAGGATGTATAAATACGCAGCGCAGTCAGTGTGCTCGCTAAACGCGGTGACGTTGCTGTCCGCGTACCAGGCGGAGATTTTGGAGGAGATGGGACGACAGCTCGACACGGGAGTACCTAACCCGGTACTTTGGGACGAGATCTGTGTGGTGAACGGCCTAATCCTGCGCTCTTCACGAGGCGCGGTTCAGGGCTGCGGCCACGTGATGGGCTTGGCTGTGTCAGGTGAGAGAGCGTTGTGGCTTAACCTGTCAGGCTTGGGTGACACACAGAAAGCGGAAGTCATGGATGCTGCCTACGACCCCGCTAAAGGTCTGTTCGGTCCAGCTCTGGAAAAGATGAGAGAAACCAGCACTCTCAGGAAACAAGAGGACGAAGCGTTCAACCTCTGTTTGCCTCGTAAGCTGTCTCAGAACCCGCCCCCTCAGCCAGCGCGACGGGGTTTTGCCGCAGCCGCGGCTGCGAGAGGGAGACCGATGAGCGCGAGGAGTGCGAGATCGGCTCCCGGCGGACAGCAAGCTGGTCAACGTCCGAGATCGGATGGCTCGGGACCGTGGGGAAAGCATTCATTTGCGGCCGTGGCGGCGAGAAACCGCCCCACCCCGAGGAGCAGAAGAAGAAGCGTGCGACCTGACACGCGAATGTTCTCCTATCCTCCTTTCTCCGCCGGCGAAGAAAAGGAGAAGGGAACACAGCCCGGTTCTAAGTTCTGTAAGGGCTTCCTCCCTAGTTTCTCCTCGGGTTCGGGGAATAAGGGAAAATGTTCAGTGTCACCAAGCACTCATGACATGTGTTCACTCGCACGTCAGTTCAGACGATTGCACAATAAAAGTTTCATCATCGCATCCAAGCCGCGGGCTGAGGGCGATGTGTTCAGAAATGAAAAACTAAATAAATGTGACACTTTCGCATCCAGGCGATCAGCCGAGGGCGATTGTGTGCGAAAATTCCAAAAATTCAGCGCGCACCCCCCTAGTTTTGCCGCTGGAGGGCGCGCGCGCTCTGCCAGCGGAGCCCAGAGCAGCAACGGTTGTGACGTCATCAACACGCGACCAGAGTTGTGTACGCAGGGGGTTCCCTTTCTGCACGCCTCGTCAATAGGTGCGCATGCGCTGTTCATCCGTGGGTTTTAAACACGATTTCGCGGGGATACAGGCTTCAATTCGCAATGAAACCACCCAGATTCAACGGTGTGTTGGTCTTGGTGGCCGAAGGAGAGTCGGCTCGCGTCCTAACGGCCGAGATTGACTCTCTTTTGAGCAAAAAGGCAGTCAGAGTTGTTCCGGAGGCAGAAAGCCGTCAGGGTTTTTACTCCCGGTACTTTGTGATCCCGAAGAGAGGAAGCACATCTTTTCGTCCGATCTTGGACTTGCGTGTGTTAAACAAGCACCTGAGAAAATATTCATTCAGAATGTTGACACACAGAGCACTCTGTCGGTCGATCCGTCCAAACGATTGGTTTGTGACGATCGATCTATCGGACGCGTATTTTCACATAGACGTTTATCCGTCACACAGAAAATATTTGAGGTTTGCACACAGAGGCACTGCCTACGAGTTTCAAACCATTCTGTTCGGTCTGTCTCTCGCTCCGAGAACTTTCAGCAAGTGTGTGGAGGCGGCTCTTTTGCCATTGAGAAACAGCGGGATTCGGATTTTGTCTCATATAGACGATTATCTGATATGCTCCTCGTCAAGAAGGCGAGCGATCAGAGATGCGGAGAGCGTAGTCACACATCAATGCAACTTGGGTTTCAAAATAAACAGGGAAAAGAGCCGCTTGTGTCCCGCACAGCACGCGGAATATCTAGGACTCAGTATAGATTCCCTCTCCTATTGAGTCACGCTGTCGGAGAGAAGAATCGCATCTCTCATGCAGTGTCGCTCCCGTTTTCGGGCGGGGACTATGGTCCCATTCCGAGTGTGCCTGCGGATGCTGGGTTTAATGGCCTCGGTGATTTCTGTGGTGCGTCTGGGACTTCTCATGATGAGAGATTTTCAGAGATGGGTCGCACGGTTGCGCTTATGTCCCCGACGTCATCTCAATCGGCTGGTCAAGATAACGCAGGCGTGCGTCTTAGCGCTCCGCCAATGGGGATGCCCCGCGACTCTTCGGTCGGGGATTCCCTTCGGGGCGGTGTCGTCGAGGGTTACTATGACGACGGACGCGTCTTTGGCGGGCTGGGGCGCTACCCTTATGGGCAGAGCTGTGAACGGCGTTTGGCCTCCACAGCTAATCCCGAGTCATATAAACTACTTGGAGTTGTTAGCAGTGTTTCTAGCTCTGAAACATTTTCTGGCTTTCATAAAGGGCCAACGTGTGTTGGTGAAAACAGACAATTCCACAGTGGTCGCATACATCAACCGGCAGGGGGGTGTGCGCTCCCTCCAGTTGCATCAGTTAGCAAGGAAACTGATAATGTGGTGCGACACGAGGCTTTTGTCCATCAGAGCGACTCATGTTCCAGGCATATGGAACAAGGGTGCAGATCTATTGTCCAGGGGAAACCCCCTGTACGGGGAATGGAAACTGCACACCCAGGTGGTGGAGCAGATATGGCAGAGATACGGCCGGGCTGCCGTAGATCTCTACGCCTCGTGAGAAAACGCTCAGTGTCCTCTGTACTTTTCTCTCAGGGACAGAGATGCAGCGTTGGGTGTGGATGCGTTAGCCCACCCATGGCCAAACGTTCTTCTCTACGCATTCCCTCCACTGAGCTTGATCTCCCCCACCCTAGCCAGGGTCAGAGAACTCAGCTTGTCACTGATTCTGATAGCTCCACGCTGGGCGTCCAGACACTGGATCGCAGAAATAGTTCAGCTGCTGTCGGATCAGCCGTGGCCACTCCCTCCACGGAGGGGCCTTCTGTCCCAGGCGGGCGGGGAGATTTATCATCCACACCCGGACAGGATAGCTCTCTGGGCCTGGCCCGTGAGAGGTGGATCTTGAGTGTGGCAGGTTTGCCCCAATCGGTTATACACACTATCCAGAGTGCTAGGGCCTCGTCTACTCGCACGCTTTATGACAATAAATGGCGAGTTTTTGAGGAGTGGTGTGGCCGTGGTCGCAGGGATTTGCTGGATAAAGGGAAAGCTTTTTCTACTTTAAAGGTGTATCTGGCGGCTATTTCTGCGTGTCATGTCGGGTTTAGTAACGAACCTGCGGGTCGGCACCCTTTGATTAGTCGGTTTATGAAAGGTGCACGCCATATGAGGCCGGTGTCTCGGCGGCTAGTGCCTCAGTGGGATCTGTCTTTGGTTTTGGAGGCCCTTTCTCATCACCCCTTTGAGCCGGTGGATGGCGTAGGGCTGAAATTTCTTTCTCTTAAGACGGCACTGCTTGTGGCTCTAGTGTCTGCTAAGCGTGTTAGCGAGCTGCAAGCCCTGTCTGTCAGTCCATCCTGTTTGCAGTTTGCCCCTGGGCTCACGAAAGTTTCCTTTCGCCCTAACCCGGCGTTTGTACCTAAAGTGGTGGATTCTTCTTATAGATGTCCCGTTACGGAACTTTCGGCATTTCACCCTCCTCCGTTCTCATCTCGGGAGGAGGAGAGGTTGAGTTCCTTGTGCCCAGTGCGGGCTCTCCATACGTACGTCAGGAGAACAGCGGGTTTCAGGAAGTCTGACCAGCTGTTTGTGTCTTGGGCTACCCCCCACAAAGGAAAGCCGTTGTCGAGACAACGGCTGTCCCACTGGATTGTGGAGGCTATATCTCTAGCGTATGAATGCTGTGGTTCTCAGGCACCTACGGGTCTGAGGGCCCACTCTACTAGAGGGATGGCGACTTCATGGGCCCTACTTAAGGGAGTTTCTGTTCAGGAAATTTGTGCGGCGGCGGGTTGGGCTACGCCACACACCTTTGTGCGGTTAGACTGGATGTGTCTGAGTCGTCCTTGGCACATGCGGTGCTGGGAGCCAGACGTCCTGTGCCCATGTGATTGGGTGTAGCGGGATCATGTGCAATCCGGGAGTGGTCTATATCTCCCATAGTGAAACACCGAGCGAAGTTAGAAAAAGAACGATGGGTTACTTAACGTAGTCCCGGGTTCTTTGATAACAGAGTGAGGTGTTTCACCAGCACTTCCCTCCTTGCACGAGGATGGGAAGAAATCTCGCTGCAATGATGTTAGATGGGGTCGACCTGAGGGATAAAGGTGGGGCGGAGCCTGATCTCAGGTCGACCTGTCTGTCAAGACAGACGTGGTGTCATAAGAGCTTCCGTAGTTGGTCACGCCCAAAGCAATTCCCATAGTGAAACACCTCACTCTGTTATCAAAGAACCCGGGATTACGTTAAGTAACCCATCGTTTTATGATTGAATGAAAAATATTACGTTTTTACTGTAAAAGCTTCATATATCTCTCTGGTAAGAGAACTGAGAACTGAAAATGTGTTTTATGGTTGATTCATGAATGAGACCATCAAAAAAAAAATCATTAATTATTTTTTCAAGGAGGACAAAAGGCCATTCGAATAAAAACCTTACATCATTCAGTGAATTTGAATATTCCTTATTTATTTCAGTCTCATTCTTCTCAGACTTCTCTTTTGTTAGCATCCCGTTCAATTCAACAGCTCCATAGAGCCGTGCACGTCCTCTCTTCTCTCTCCTGTCGGATTTCCACTGCGGTGAGAATGTCAGTCTTGGCAAACAAAGCTTTTATCAGGTGACCTTGAGAGACCTTGGGAGAGAGCTCTTGGTATTGGACCAGGAGATATACTGTACACCAGTATTGTACCCTGCAGGCTTCAGCAGCGCTTGGCTAATGAGCATCTCTTAATCAAGGCCTAATTGTTTGAGCGTGATTGTTAGTGACCTGGCTAATGGGAATGGCCCTGATTAACGATGTGTGCTCACTCGCAGTAGGAGACGCCGCCCCATACCCCACACTCATCCGGTCATTAAATCATTTATTAATTAAAATGTAGCCACGAGGTGAAAACAAAAGAACACACACATGACAGGTGGCACAGCGTGAGTGTATAGTAGGGATGTGCATCTCCATAACTGAGATCATTGCAATTCACATCTCGATGCTTAGCCAACAATACGATACATTAAAGATACACATAAAGCAGTTTTGATTCACTTTAATTTTTACAGTGCAAAAAGAAAAAATTTGAAATAAAACCAGACGTTCTTTTCCTGTTCCGTCTGCAGGAAGTTACAGCTCTACCTCTGCCATGTTAATCTGTACTCTATGTGACTCTCAGGATACGCCTCGGTCTCCGTGGTGTTGTGATACGTCATATTCAAGTAGCAGCAGTGGTGCTACGAGAATGCGCTCGAGAAACAGTTAAGCAAGGAGTAATGAATCTTTATATCAAATATTGGTCACAATAAAAGTATGGCTCATCTACTAATAATTATATATAAATAAAATGTAAATATATGGAGAAACATGTAAAGAAAACTGTAAACATGTAAAGAAATTTTAATATGTTGAGTAATAAATTTCACCGTAATATACATGTAACAAGTAGAAAACCTCTTTTCATCTCAGTGCTTGGACCCCTTTTTCTTCCTGCGATTCGAACATGGTGAATCGACTCCCAAAAAGAATCAATTTGAGGATTCGATTTTACGAACCGACTCTTTTGTGAAACACACCGTCACATTGTAACTCAGAGCAAAACGCCAAGCAGAAGGTAAAGCAATTACCAAATTGATTATTTCTGTAGTTTATATTCTATCAGTTTCTTTACAGATTTGTCTGTATATTTTATTTACTGAAAATAAACGCTATATTTAAAATTTTTTGGATGGTATTAATTTTTACAGGTTTTCCAATGAGTTAGCACGAATTAGCTAAGCTATAGAGTTAACTAACATTTGATTTAATGAGTAAATATATAAATAGAAACTTTTAGGTATTACAAACACGCAATAGTTTGCTATATTTTATTAGTTAAATTGTCTAAAGTAGCTCTATTTAGCATTAATGCTACTTGGTACACTCATGGCACTCTCTCAGTGAGATTAATGGGGTAGTAACCTGAATGGTTTTTATTTCTCAATTGGGTCTTTTCACAGGTTCAGTTTACATTTCTTACCTTCTTCTTGTACCTTAGACCATCACTATTGTCTTGTGCAAAGGAAAGGGTGAGTACAAAGGCAACAGCCCTTATTAGGGCTACTACAACTACTGTTCAATCCTGATTCAATCCACTTCTTAATACCATCATTATGACTCCATATCTGTAGAAACTACCAATATTATAAAGAAACACAGTATATCAGAGCGCCGCATGAATACATGCCGTTACTAAAGCAAGAAACCCAATGAACACAATTCAACACGTCTCCTTTCACTGTAGCCACAGCTGCACCAGCCACATACATCTCTAGCACAAGCATCGAAATTAACCTCATAAAATGACTACGGGTTTTCTGTGCGTTTTTCCCCCGCATTACGGTTTTCCTAAGGATTTGAATTTAAGGCAAATTTTTTTGTGCAAATTCTGTGCAAAACAAAAAGTATAATTTGTTCATGAAAAAGCTTAACAACTGTTATGAACTGTTCGAACTTAAGTGTATGTGCAAACAACTCAATTTATTCTTCTGTCAGCCATTGTGGAATAAAAAGAAGCTATTAAATCCACATGACTATATTCAAGCTTGGCAGCCTGCTGTAGACGTGGTTTGCAAGCTCCGTAGTGCGTTCTCTGATCATCCAATCAAACACGATTGGACGCCTTCTAGAAGGCCTCGGAATAAGCAAATTATTAATCTGATCGGTTTACGTGACATATTTAAGATATATGGATTGTAAGCTATAGGATGTCTAAATGACCCTGGCAACACGTGATGTAATGGCTGAAATCTAATTGGATAGAAACTATATTCGAATTATACACTCAGATTTGCTGTGCACCCGAGAGAAAAGCTATGAAATGAAGAAAATAGTCTATTGAGAAAAATTGAATACATTTTCATGGTCAAATATATATTTATATGTAAGTCAGTGATTATGAATTTATGCCAGCAGAGAAGATCTTGTCTGACTTTGTGGAGAGAAACAATTCTAATTCTTAAATGTAATAAATAATCATACAAAGTCATTTCGGTAGAGATTCTTTCCAAAACGTTCTTTCAACCCAGTAGCAGCTTTTCCACAACTCATAACTGGGTCTCAAATGGGTTTATGTGGCCCTCTATAGGATCTTCTTTAAGGGTGAGGAATACCTCATTTATTTAGATCATTATTTGATATACTCAGTAGTTTCCTTTACTTGGGGTTAATCGCATTGTTAGCTAACACTTTCTGGTTAAATATTAAGCTTTCTGGGAATCCAGGTTTTGCAACTGGGCCACATTTTGAGGCTTTTGCAGTACATGGTGCATAGTGGTTTAAATAATAAAGGTCTGTTGTCTACCTTTGAGCATTAATCTTGCATTTGAAGTGCACCTGTCACTGGTGGTACGTATTTTGTCCATATGCAAGACAGAAGATAAAAATCTTATTCCCTGTACGTCTCCGAGGACCCAGCAGGTGTGCGTTTCGATTCCTTTGCCATGCCAGTAAGCTCCACTTGAAGAAGAAAAAAAAAATCAACCTTTCCATTCCTCTGTCTCTGTGTTGTGAATGAAGGCCCCACGTTCCTTCAGAACTTCTCTGTGAGAAAGAGACAGAAGCAAACAAATTTTCTTTCCTGAAAACGAGACGATTTCCCAGGTCCCATGCTCTCTGCGTCAGGGGTAAAGAATCGGTGCTCTAATTTGCCGTGTGCAGATGAACGGCGGACGGAAGCTTCCAGCACGGTGTGGTTTCACTTCATGAACAATTGCCTTTCTTCAGAATTGATACGATCATAAATCTCAAGTGATTGCGGCCATTAGTTTTAGTCGCACGTACGATCCTATGGGACGCGCCTCCTTTCCCCCCCCCCTCCTCAACCAGCATTGCAGTTATTATATCAAACTTGTGTGATGACACGTGTCGCTGGAGCAGCAAATTAACGACAAGGTAACGTCAAGAAGACGGTCTGATCCGAATTATAGCTCTTGAGAAATGTAAAGACGCCACTGGAAATTGATTTTCACCTATAAATCAATCCCTCATACATTCCTTTATACATCTACCATTGTTTCTATTTTTTTTTTTATTATTGTTATTGTTTGCTCATTTTTGTAATTCTGACATAAATAATGGTGTATTTTCATCAAAGCTATTTAGTTACAGCATGCTGTAAGATTTTAAACTGAGAGACGGAAAAGACAGAAAAGACAGAAAAGACGCACAGACTGACATGGACGTGTTCTGGGGGGGATTTCTGACGCTCGTTTGATTTTTCTTTTTCAGTCCGTTTTCCTGGTCAGGGTCTCGCTGTGAGTAAAACCGTGCACTTGCTTTATTTATTCATCTGTTCTGAGTAATGAACTGTTTATTAGGGAGAAAGAAAGAGGGAAGTAGAAGACAGTGGAAGACAAAAGAAAGGGAATCACTCAGAGTGAGAGTATGAGATTAGGAGAAAACTAAAAAGATAAAGGGATGCTGAAACTTAATGAAAAAAGACAAAACAACCAGATATGAAAGACAAAATGTAAAAAAAAATAGATGGATGTAGAGAGATTGAGGGAGAAAAAGGTACTCATGCAGAGAGCGATGCGGAGACAAAAAGAGAGACGGGACAGTCGGAGAGAGCGAGAGAAATAAGAGACTGTAGAAGTGAGAAGAGACACGCAACTGGTAAAAGACAGTGAAGACAAAGAGACAAATAGAGCCATTTATTGAGAGAGAAGGAGAGAGACAAATGACAAAAAAAAGAGAGAAGTCTGACATGTAGGCAGAGCAATACAGAGACAGAAAAAAGAGGCAAGAAAAGATGGACAGTAAAAGAGGAGACGGATAGACGCATAAAGATTTGGGGAAAAGGAGAATAAAGAGAGTGGGCGAGGAAAAGACATTGACTGCGGGACGCAGATAACTAAAGAGGGGGGGCAGACAACAAGTATGAGAGAGAGAGAAAGATAGACATACAGAAAGAGGTATAGAGAGAGATGGGAAAAAATACAAATAAAACCAGACAGATAGAGACATAATAGAAGGGAGAGAGGAGACTCAATGAGTAAAAGACAGTGAAGAGCAGAGAGAGAGAGAGAGAGAGAGGTGATTGTTGTTAATTAACCCCACTTTAATTGCTTGCTGCTAAAATCCAGTTGTAAAGAAGCCGACTATAAAATTTATGATGCACTTTCTATCTGTCAGATAGATGGAGGGAGGGAGGGAGTGAGGGGAGGGATGGATGGATGGATGGATGGATGGAGGGATGGATTCATAGCAAAACCCCCAAAAAACAACAAAAAAAAGACAGTACTTTTTCCGTGAGCGTAAAGGCACGTGGTTGTAACGCCGTCTCGCAGCCGGCGCGAGTCGCATCTCCCCAACATCCAATTCGTGTTCCACTCTCCGATTACTTTCACGCTCAACTCGCTCCCGTCACGAGCCGAAAGAACAGATTAGCGGCTACACGTCTGCACGCAGGAGCCTCTAATTAAAAACGCAAACCTGGGAAATGAACATCTGGCAACACGGCACACGCAAGGTTCGAACCGAAAACCCGGAATAATATCCAACGTTATCTTTTAATCGTCAAACACTCCTGCGGACCTGCGCCATTTATGCAATCACAAGAAGCGAACTGAGACGCCTCGTTATATTTACGTCGTTTAGAGATGTCGCAGGACCACGGTTTCACGATGCCGATACTGAAAACTCAGTGGGCACGTAACGATGCCCAATTTTGTTGGAAATTTAAATAGAAGACTTTATTGTTATTTGAGTAGTGAAGTTGCCTCTTCTGAAGGGCAGTGGAGGTTCAGTGGTTAAGGCTCTGGGCTACTCATCTTAAGTTTGGGGCTTCAAGCCTCAGTCCCACCAAGCTGGCACTGTTTGGCCCTTAAGCCCTTTACCATATCTGCTCCAGGGGCACCGTATCATGGATAAAACCATATGTGAGAACTTCGGGGAGGTGGTAGATCAGTGGTTAAGGCTCTGAGTTACTGATCGAAAGGTTGGGGGTTCAAGCCCTGGAATTGCCAAGTTGTCACTCTTGGGGCCCTTGAGCAAGGCCCTTAACCCTCTCTGCTCCAGGGGCGCTGTAACATGGCTGACCCTGTGCTCTGTCCCCAGCTTCCTAACACTGAGAAGAAACAGTATACTGTGCAAAGTATGACACGTCTAAAAAGCTTTGTGCTTTGACTTTTCTGGATTAATGCATCTTGATGAGGTAATAAATGTGTTATTTGTCCCTACGTGCTCCAAATGGAACATAACATGTTGTATTTGAAAATTGATAATGCCACAGATGCTTAATAATAATTCAAATCCAGTGGACAGTGCAAAACAAGACACACACACACACACACACACACACACACACACACACACACACACTCTGACTCCCTTGCTCGGTTGACTCGCTCACTGTATCATCCTAATGAAGATGGATTCATTTAATCTGTTTCCTGACACAGGCCTAGCCATCCCTTCAGTTGTGTCATCCTCTCTTTCTCTGGTGCTTCCCTGTCCCATGTGGATTTTTCTTTTTCTTTAATCGCGCTCTAGTTCTAGCATTAGGCCGAATCACGAGCGTGCGAGTGGCTCGAGACGGAGTGAAAAGGCCAAGGAATTTGTCACCTCCTTCAACGAGGGGCCCCAGCAGATCATTAATCTCCAGACGTTTCGATATTGTATTAACCTTTTCTAGTGGAAATCCTGGCGGCTCATTAGTCTGGTAAAAGGGAGATGGGAGCGTAGTAATCAATAGAACAAGCTTTCAACAGGGCCCTGAGTTATACCACACCGTTCACGTGCGCTCGCCCTTCAGCTGATATGATAAGAGTGCGCCTTAACTGATTACGGCCACGTGACGAGGACAGAGAGGTGTTCGATCCTGTGCCGCATCAGACGCTTCATCGTGTGACGAGCCGAGCAGGGCAGCGGCTAAAATCAGGAGACAAGAGCTGTTCAACGTTCAATCATGAGTTTTGTTGGATTAACATACCAGTGATGTTATAACCATAGGGTTTGTGTGTCCTTATTGAACATCCAATTTCACATTCCCCATTTGCTGTTATAGTAACCTCCACTCTTCTGGGAAGATGTTTCCACTAGAGTTTGGAGTGTGCTTGTGGAGATTTGTGGAGACTCATTCAGCCACAAGGGTGTTAGTAAAAATCAGGTAGTGATGTAGGTGAGGTGAGGAGGCCTGAGGGAGCAGTCAGTGTTCACATTCATCCCAAAGGTCTTTAATAGGGTTAAGGTCAGAGCTCTATAGCAGGAGAAAGCAGATCTTCATGAAGCTGGCTTTGTGCACAGGGTCATTGTTATGCTGGAACAGGTTTGGATCTTCTAGTTCAAGTGAAGGGAATATTTTGAACGCTAAAGCTTCCAGAGACTTATAGAACAAGGTGCTTCCAAGTTTGAAGAAGAACCAAATATGGCTGGAAAAGTCTGCTATCCCAGTCCTTTCATCCATATAGTGTTTACACTAGATTTGAATTCCAACCAAGCAACAGTAGAATGCAATGACTGAGGCTTTACCGGAGCACAAATGACATGTTTCCTGTGTGTTCTTTCAGCAAGCTTAGTATTGTCTGTTTTTCTTTTTGGCACCTCCTGATTAGGGCTTTAAGAAAAACACATCAAGCCTGTCGACTAAGCTACATTCAGTAAACGCAAGATTTGCGGTTCATGCTCGTTCATGTGCACACCTCATAAAGACAAAAAAAAACCCCCGACTAAAGCGAAATGGCAAAATACAAGCGTGGGAGTTTAAAGCGGGTGTGTGAGAAGAGAAAAACAAATCCTCCAGCCTGTTAAAGGCTTTACTATGCGCTCACCCGTATCCTAACCTCTCATCCATCATCGCAGCTTCGTTTCCGAGGCAGCTCTGTTCAGCAGGTCATATGACTACGAAAACATGCCAATTTAGCCCTATTATGTGCTCACGGTCAACTTCAAAATGTTTAAACACGGTCCATCATCGCCACGCTTCGGCTCGATAATTGCCGGCGTCTGGGCCTTTCAGAACGCTATCGTAACAAAAACGCCACCGCCGAAGTTTCGATCGCGTAGTTACACCACAAGTAGCCTTTTCAGAACGCCGAATTCGACGAGGTTCAAAAGGCGGCCTTGAACCCGCTCAATAGGGTTCATCATTCTTCTTGCATGTTTTTAACGTGATTACAGGAGGAAAAGAATTTATTTTATGAAGAGAATGTATGCTCGAGCAAACTAAATATTCACCTTGCACGAAGGCAACAATCAGTCGACGTCTCAAATTTTCACCAGCATCTAAAACACACCATTTCATGAAGCTGCTTCCTGAAGCGATACTAAATATACACGAGAAAATAAGACTTTTAAAATGAATCTCATTTGTTTCCTTTTTAGAAAAAATTACATTTTTATTTCTGAAATTAAACGAGTATCTGTGAAAACTAAACCCATTTAGTGCATTTAATTGGCATATTACATCAAAATGCAAATACAAATATATATAAAAATATATATATAAATAATAATATTTATTTTTAATTACTTTAAAACACGAAAGCCATTTTTTATTTATTTTTTTGGAAATGATTCCAATCTTTCTGCCGTTTTCTTCGGCCTGAATCGTCTCCTTGTTCCACTATTTTTCATTCTGCAGCATCTTCTGTGTTACATTGTCCAGAGCGCTCCAGGGGTCAGAGTGGTACGACAGTAACCCAGTGCCCCTTGTGTAGTTAAATAGACTAAACGAAGCATCGAGGAAAATAATTTTATATTTAAATTACTCGAGAAATCATTTCAGCTCTACTTTATACACAAACCTGAAGTTCTGCACTTAATCTTAACTTGCCTGACTGCATTCTCTACCTTTATAGAAGAAATAATCTTTTTTTTTTTTTTACTCTTTTTATTTATTTTCTTGCCTCTATACAATTGTAGCTTTTAAGTGTAAAATACTAGTTGGTGCTCAGATCATCTCCTCTACTAGCCATGGGCGTAATTCCCGGGGGGGACGGAGGGGACATGTCCCCCCCATCCGAGGTTTGTCCCCCCAAAAAAATTATTTAAAAAATATCTCACTCTCTATTGTGAAAAATATATGTATGTATACCTAAATAATTGTGTAAGTAGAAAAAAAAAATGCAAAAAATGCATTTAGAAACAGTTGAGTTCCCCCTCCTTCCTCACAGTGGTTTGACCCACTGTCTGCTTTCCCAGTTCATCTCACCTACTCTACACACACGAGTCAGGTGTGTGTCTGCGGCTCAATTAATGTTCAACTCCATTAACTAGTGTATTTTATTCACTTTAAATAAAGCGATTCTCTTTAATGTAGTTGATGCAGACTCATTCATAAATTAGTTGCGGCAAAAATGCTGATTAGCGATGTAATTATCCATGAATCTGCTCTATTAGTGATTAAAATATGACTTATCTAGTGAACGTTAGCTTGTTTACAATAGCTTGTAGCATAGTGCACTGACACTAACACGCCAAAGCCGTTTCCCATGCAGTGTTTTATTTGGGACGACTTGGTATAATGTTAACTTAACATTAACGGCCACAATTAGCATATTGTTTATCTGTGCATTTACTAAATGAGCACTGTGCTACATCTGAACCGACCCCACTGTATTTTTATAATCAATTTCTATTCTGTTCTTAAGTGTCTTCATTAATTTTAAATAAAAATGTAAACCTTTTTTTAATTCCTTTTCGTTTTGCTTTGTCATTGAACCTGAGAAAAACTTTGAAAATAACCATAATGACGCAGTCTCCATGCTACAATATTAATGATAAAAGCAAAGTTGTTCACTGTGGGGACACTGTGTCTTTATAAGTACAATTTGACTGTATTATTTGTGTCCCCTTTAAAAATTGCTCATGAGAAATTTTATATTCCCCCCCCCCCCCCCCCCCCCCTACTGTTAAATGAAATTTAAGCCCATGCTACTAGCCTAATGCTAATACTATTAACTATGGGTGTAGCGGTACACGTACAGGGCTTTCGCTTCAGTACACTTTTCTACTGAACGCAGTCCTTTCTACATACGTCATTTAGGAACGTATTAAGTGGCAGATCGCAAGTTTGTTTTGTTTCTGCCTCGCACTTTGAGCGCGTTTTTTTTTTTTTATTATTACTAAACTTGAAAACATAGACAACATTGCCAGGGGTATAAAAAAAAAAAAAAAAAAAAAAAAAGGAACTAGAGTTAACACGGTGCCACTGGAAATACGATTTGTTTTGCGCATGCTTAAAATGAATCTAAAGAATCCATCTCGCTAGCGTTAGCCGCTATAGATTCTTTAGCGTTTTATGTTCAGCTTCAAGAATTTCTATTTACTATCATATTTCCATTTATTTTATTTAATTTAATCAATTTAATTTGTGCTAATTTAACTGATTACTCAGTTTAATCAATATAATAGTGTATTGCATTATTTAGATTAATTCTGTAAATGTTATTTTTTTTTATAAAATATTACACAATATTATTTTAAATATTTAACCAAGCAGGCACTTCATTTAAAATGGTTTAAAATTGAAAATGTAAACAGTTTTACACAAATGTTAATTATAATAAACTGTTATTCAAAAACAATATTATCTTTTGCATTTCTTTCCCCGAACCATACTGAAATGTAACTGAACCGTTACGTACCAAACTGTGAATTTTGTGTATTGTCACACCCCTGCTAATAATATAAAACTTCAACTTTATATTAGGTGACTTTAGTGCACGTTTAACTAAATAATAAAAACATTTTCCGATGTTAATAAGAAATATCCCAATATATCGCCTTGCTTACGGTATCGCAACATATCGTATCGCAACCCCTGTATCCGGAAACATCATATCTTCAGATTCTTGCCGATACACAGCCCTACTCGAACCCTAAGGAGATTTTCAAGGGATCTTTGCTCTCTCTTTCTTGCTTTTTCTCTCTTGGAAATGTTTCTAAGGATAGAGTGATGCTAGAATGCATTGTTTTTCAAGGAACCTCTTTTTGCCTGCTGTTGGTTGCTTTACCCAGTAACATTGAAGGATTATGTAGACTATATAGGCATCACTCTATGTTCCTGTTTCGTGCTGTGTGTGTGTGTGTGTGTGTGTGTGTGTGTGTGTGTGATGTTTTGGGTCTTTGTAGTGCTTGTTCTGAGGCCCATTGTCAAGTCCACACAGCCATGCAGAACGTTTATGTAAACCTATTAAATTGCAGAGAGAAATGGTCGAATAAAACTGGTGGATTTAAAAACAAAAAGGTGGATTTATTTATTAGGCAGCAAGGCATTTTGTCCTCAAAGTTGACGTCTTTGAAGCAGGTAAAATGGACGAGCGTAAGGATTTGAGGGAGTTTAACAAATTGTGACGTCTAGACAACTGGGTCAGAGCATCTCCAAAACTGCAGCTCTTGTGGGATGTTCCTGGTCTGCAGTGGTCAGTATCTATCAAAAGTGCTCCAAGGAAGGAACAGTGGTGAACCGGCGACAGGGTCGTGGGCGTCCGAGGATCATTGATGCACGTGGGGAGCGAAGGCTGGTCCGTGTGGTCCGATTCAACAGACGAGCTCCTGTAGCTCAAACTGCTGAAGAAGTTCATGCTGTTAATGATCGATGGGTCACGACTGTTTTAGCAGCAAACGGGGGACCAACACAACATTGAAAATGGCTCTGTTTTAAATGCTAAAACAAAGTGATGTATCATAAACAACAAAAAAATATATATAAAGCCTTAACTTGGTATGTTCTCCAGATTCTCTTCAATTTATTGCATTGTAACCATATGATGGTTCTCCATCTGACTTTAAATTGCATGCTGGACTTTTTTGCATGATCATACAAGTATTAAAACCATTGAATGTCTGTAGATCTTCATTTTAGATTTGTTATAAGTGAAACATGGGAGAGTTTGTAGACACCTGGCTTCAACACCTGTGTGTTCTTGTTGAACATCCCATTTCAGATTTATTCCCAATTTTCTGTTAGACTAAGCTCTACTCTTCTTCTGCTAGAGTCTTTTACTAGATTTTGGGGTGTGGCTGTGGGGGTTTGGGTTCTTTTCTTATTAGTCAGGTAAGACAGTGATGTTGAGATGTTGGCGGAGGCGCCAGTTCATCCCCCTAAAGGTGTTCATTGGGGTTTAGAGGGTCAGGGCTTTTGTGCAGGACTCTGGAGTTCTTCTACTCGAACATTAACACTAACATGCCCATGTCTTCATGGAGCTCGCCTTGAGCTTCCGTGTTGGAACAGGAGCAGCTTTGGGACTTTTACTTCATCATCCCTAAAGTTTGTAGTAAGAGTGTAATGAAGAGCCTTATAAGGACATGATGGTCAGAGTGCAGATCTCTCAGGGTGTTTCGAAACGGAACGCCAACTCAGGAACTTGTTCTTGCAGAAAAATAACCATCGGAGTTTGGTGTTAATTTCCCCTAAGATAGAAACAGAAGTACGTCGTCAGCATTTGTTGACAGCCACTCTGTCCTTTTACTCCTAGCGCACAAGCCCAGACGTGATAAAGTTACTGTCAATCTGTGCTGATTTGGCTCATTACAGTACCCCACTTCTGGCACAGGATTCCTTTCATAAATCTGACTAAGCATCTCCCTGATGATTAGGACATGCCGAGAGATGGGACTTTCTAACATAATTGATGAAAAATAATTAGAAAGATGAAAAATCGTCTGTAACTTACGAGCAAGGATGGCTTACATCAAACCGGGACGGAGAACAGGGACGGCGGCAGCAGAGCTCATCGACTAATGAGGCCACGAACGGCACTAAAGGAAGACATACCAGAGCGACTGGCGTAATAGCCGTAATGACTTCAGACTTATTAAAATGATTACGGCGTAGTCCAGGCCTTAAAGTCCTGCGCACTCTAATCAGTTTGATAAATTAACAAAATTGGGAAAGTCATTTCAAGTGACTGTTTACTTTCCGTCAAAGTTATTGTTCTTCAGCGTTTTCCATTCCACCGAAGGTATCATACAGAATTCAGTCAGTTCCCCTAAAGAATCGCGTATGCCTCCTGAAGCTAACAGGTCAGATCTAATCCATGCAGGCTTGTCGGTTTCAGATACAATGGAGGCATATCGTTGCTTGTTAACCCCTTAAACTCATTTCACACATGCTTGGTAGAATAGATCCAGAGATCTACTTGTTCCTGGAATTACCCTGTGTCCTATAAAGGAAATGATCTGAGTTCTGATGTTCTGCACTCAGACTTTCTAACTCTTAATCATGTTTTTGTAGGGCCATTATTTAATGTTTAAATTATCACGCAGAAATATGCAAAAGTATACTTTTCTTTTTCCCCCTTTTTCTTGAAAATTGATAGAAAATCCATTCGATTAACAGTAGAAGAGAAGAAAAAGTTGCTGACGGTAACACTTTTCACCAAGGAATAGTGGAAAAAGAGCTGAGGCTAAATAATGACTTCATTTCTAAGATGTTAAAAACTAGCTGAGTGCACATACACTATATGGACAAAGGTTTGTAGACACCTGACCATAACATTGGTATATGCTTCTTTTTGAACATCTCATTCCACATTTAGTCCCCATTTGCAGTTATAATAACCTCCACTCTTCTGGGAAGACGTCCCACTAGATTTTGGAGTGTGCTTTAGTGCAATTCATTTAGCCACAGCGGTGTTAAAGTCCGGTACTGATGAAGGTGAGGAGGCCTTGGGTGCAGTCAGCGTTCACATTCATCTTAAAGGTGTTCAACAAGGTTAGGAACGGAGGTTTATAGCAGGAGATCTTCCGCACACATCAAACCCATGCAGTGTAGATCTTAATGGAGCTGGTTTTGTGCACAGGGACATTGTCATCCTGGAATAGGTTTGGATCTTTCACAAACACACCCAATTTCATAGCGCTTTGTATTAATGAGCTTGACTTACTAGTCAAGGTGTAGCACCTGTTGGAGTTTAGTGAATAATACCTGTAGGAGTATTATATATAAAGGTGAGCTGTAGCAAGGTTCTGGCATTTCCTTTGGGAGAAACCTGACGGTGTGCAGCTGGTTCTCTTAATTACCTCGAGCTACAAGTCTCCTCAGAACTGAGATAAATCAGGAAAAGGAATTTTTACACTAAAGCTAATTAGGTGAATTTTTGGTTTCTCCGATTTGTAAAAACCGCGTTGCACATCCGACGCCCCGAGTCCATAAAGCAGAAAGTAATCAGGCGAACAGCAGGATAAGTGCGACAAGTAATTTTTCCTCTCCAGCACTCAATCACGTTATTTCACTGTGCTTATTCCTGACGCTGCCTCCCTCCGTGTTTCAGACGTATTAAAGTACTTTTCCATCACTTGGCCTGATTTCAGCACACAGGCTCTAACCGAGCGCTATGGCCGCCCCAGGTAGCGGCAGGTAAGCGCTAATAGTCGTATTATTATGAACGCGTTCTGATTTCCATATCCGACACATCACAGGGACAGTCTGAGAGCACGTCGCTAAGATTTAATCACCTGCTAGATGTAGCGAGGCTCATACACACACAAACCTGGCTCATTAAAATGATGGATGGAAGCAGAGGGGGTTGGTTCGCACCTTCTCCAAATTTGTTCTCGTTTTGAAGGGTGCTTATTAGGGGAACACCTGGGGCAAAAACAGACTGGTTTCAGTCAATACCCCAGACGCCGGTGTATAGCGGGGTGGGGTGGGGGGATTTGCCCAGCTGACATTTCTAGGCTTCTGACAAGTGTTGAGTTCTGAAATGTGGGAATTTGGGGGTCGTTAGTTTTTAAATATTAGTCCTCAGTTAATCTGTCGCAGCCAGGCCGGCTCAGGGAATTGTGCCGTTTTCAAGATGCAGTAATATGAAGTCGCCAGTTTTCGTTCCTAATACCGGTCGCCATAGTAACTTTTATCAGAGCGTTGCACGGAAACAAATCGGCTTACTCGTGAGCTCGTACTCAAAATTTGCCAGTGTATATACGTCATATTGTACGAGCTGGAGAAGCACGGCCTGCTCTTTGACATCTGGTGCGAAAAGGTAAGCACCGGATTGTCACGTTTGCTCGGTCACGTGTCACACGCTACCATCTTTTCTTTCATTGGTAGTCGCTGCACCGAGTCGCTTTTATTTGAAGTAAAGTTCAACTTAGTTGTTTAGCTGGACACGCCCACAATTCTGAAAGTAGGCAGCTCTGAAAACGGTCCTTTGTCGCTGTGTGATCGAGTTTGATTTTAGTTTTGATGATGCCACGTCGCAGATTCTTAAGGCAACAATGTGATAATCTGATGATTTGACTGAACGCTGCAATCTGATTTTAATAAAAAAAAATAAAGTTTAATTTATTTAAAGAAACTATTTGTAACCATCTAAAACTCCAAACATAACTACCTCGAGAGCTTGACTTTTTCTTCTGTATAGTATCTCCTGTTCCTTTCATTTGTACTTAGTTACGGTTTAGCTACTGTTTCATCAGGGGGAAAAAACTCGCCTTCAATAACGATTGATGAGCAGAATTATTTCCCCATAATTTAACCGGTATTCATCCATACTTCATCCATATCTATATTCCTCCTCTTCTTCTTCTTCTTCTTCTTTTAGCTGCTCCCATTAGGGGTTGCCACAGTGGATCATCCGTCTCCATACCCCCCTGTCCTCTACATCTGCCTTTTTCAAACCAACTACCTGCATGTCTTCCCTCATCACATCCATAAACCTCCTCCTTGGTCTTCCTCTTTTCCTCCTTCCTGGCGGCTCCATCCTCAGCATTCTCCTACTGATATACCCCATGTCCCTCCTCTGCACATGTCCATACCATCTCAATCACACCTCTCTAATAAACTCTATTCTCTATTCTAATCTTGTCCATCCTCGTCACTCCCAACGAAAACCTCAACATCTTCAGCTCTGCTACCTCCAGCTCCACCTCCTGTCTTTTACTCAGTGCCACTGTCTCTAATCCATACAACATCGCAGGTCTCACCACAGTCCTATAAACTTTCCATTTCACTCTCACAGATACTCTTCTATCACAAATCACTCCTGCTATCACTCTTCTCCACCCACTCCACCCTGCCTGCACTCTTTTCTTCACTTCTCTAACACACTCTCCATTACTTTGCACTGTTGACCCCAGGTACCTGAACTCCTCCACCCTCTCCACCTCTTCTCTCTGCACCTGCACCACTCCACTGCCCTCCCTCTCATTCACACACATGTACTCTGTCTTACTCCTACTGACTTTCATTCCCCTTCTCTCCAGCATGTACCTCCACCTCTCCAGGTTCTTCTCAACCTGCTCCCTACTCTCACCACAAATCACAATATCATCCACAAATATCATAGTCCACAGAGACTCCTGTCTGACCTCGTCCATCAACCTGTCCATCACCACTGCAAACAGGAAAGGGCTCAGAGCCGATCCTTGATGCAGTTCAACCGCCACCTTAAACCAGTCTGTCATTCCTACTGCACACTTCACTGCTGTCACACTGTCCTCATACATGTCCTGCATCACCCTCACATACTTCTCTGACACATCTGACTTCCTCATACAATACCACAACTCCTCTCTCCACTCTGTCGTACGCTTTCTCTAAATCCACAAATACACAATGCAACTCTTTCTGATCTTCTCTATACTTCTCCATCAACATTCTCAAAGCAAATAAGGCATCTGTGGTGCTCTTCCTCGGCATGAAACCATACTGCTGCTCACAGATGGTCACCTCTTCTCTCAGCCTGGCTTCCACTACTCTTTCCCATAACTTCATGGTGTGACTGATCAACTTTATTCCTTTGTAGTTACTGCAGGTCTGCACATCTCCCTTATGCCTAAAGATCGGTACCAGCACACTCCTTCTCCATTCCTCAGGCATCTTCTCACCTTCCAAAATCTTGTTGAACAACCTGGTTAAAAAACTCCACTGCCATTTCTCCTAAACATCTCCACGCTTCTACAGGTATGTCATCTGGTCCAACCGACTTTCAATTCTTCATCCTTTTAATCGCTGCTCTCACTTCCTCCTTACTAATCCTATCCACTTCCTGCTTCACAATCTCCACATCATCCAACCTTCTCTCTCTCTCATTTTCCTTGTTCATCAGCTGCTCGTTCATTATTGCTCTAACTTGCAGCACATCCTTCCCAGCTCGGTCACTCTGCCTGGCTAATCGCTACAAATCCTTTTCTCCTTCCTTAGTGTCCAACCTCTCATATAGCTCCTCATATGCCTTTTCCTTTGTTTTCACCACATCCCTCTTCACCTGCTGCCGCATCTCCTTGTACTCCTGCCTACTTTTCTGATCGATATGTCGATCCCAATCCTGTTTTTCCAACCTCTTTCTCCTTATGCTCTCCTTTTTTCCTTCTCTTTGTCTTCCTTTCTATTTCCAGATGTCACACCAAGTACTTTTCTAGCTGCCTCCCTCATCACTCCTGCAGTAGTTTCCCAATCATCCAGCACCTCTTCACCACCACCGAGCCCCTGTCTGACCTCTTCCCTGAACCTCACACTACAGTCTTCCTCCTTCAGTCTCCACCATCTTATTCTTCTTTCAGGCCTCACTCTCCTTCTCTTCTTCTTCACCTCCAAAACCATCCTACAGACCACCATCCGATGCTGTCTAGCTACACTGTCCCCTGCCAACACCTTACAGTCTCCAATCTCCTTCAGGTTGCATCTCCTACATAGAACATAGTCCACCTGTGTGCACCTTCCTCCACTCTTATACATCACCCTATGATCCTCCTTCTTCTTAAAATAAGTGTTCACCACTGCCATTTCCATCCTTTTAGCAAAATCTACCACCATCTGCCCTTCCACATTCCTTTCCTTAAAGCCATACCTACCATCACCTAGACCAACACTGAGAGTGCACTGGCTTGTGCAACCCTAATGGCTGGGTTTCATCCATATCTATATATTTACTATATTACCTAATACATATTTCCTGTTGCTGCAGGGTTTTTGTGTAATTTTATCCAGACACAGTCGTAGTCTTATTAACGATGTTAACAGAAGTAATGTCTTTTCATCAAGAGAGTGTGATATAAATGTCGGTAAGTGTAATATAACATGCCTGACTGTGATCACTCCGGTCCTGTAACGAATAGCTTTTTCACGTTTCGTGACTTTGACTCATGCTGGTCAATCTCGGCGCACGGCCTCGAAACGCGACACGTGAAACGTCAATACGCCGTCGATCGTCCCTTTAATTTTAAACCACGGGACGTCCTTCATCTGTTTAACTCACGATTCCAGAGGAATCACATCAGAGTGTAACGATTATCAGGGTTTCTGGTTGGATCTCTTTTCTTGGTCTTGTTGTGAAGGATTGGTGTGTGTGAAGTTTTTACACCCTTAGCAAAATGTTTTACCTCATTAGCGAAAGTGACAGAAATGGGCAAAAATGGTGTGAATATCAGTAGTGAAACAGTTAAAATAATATTTTTTACTTCGAGTGTTTCTTTCTTTTTTTTTTTTCACCGAAATAGACATATAAAATTAAATATGTAGATGCCTTATTGGCCGTTGCTGCGATACATCAACACTATACGTGATACGCTTTGGTCCGGGCAAGAGTCCCCTATAAACAAATGCAACTATTTAACTATATAACTAAAAACTACTAGTTTTTCTTTTTTCCTGGATAGAATAAAAAATGTATAAAATGTATAATTGACAAAAAAATAATAAAACACTAAAATAGTGTTAGAATGTAAAATAGTACTGACCTTTATTACAAAAATAAAAAAGCAGTACTGAATAATGCTTACTGAAATAAATATGAATATATAAAATATATTTATCCATAATGATATAATTTATAAATATCAATTATAATCTCGCATGTAAAAAAAAAAAAAAAAGCATGTAGAGTCAGTGATTCGCCTCTAGAGGCTGCTCTCGTAATGACAACGGATCTTCTCAGCCACTCAACTGACACGACCCAGAAAAACTATCGGTAAGGATTTTTGATGATAGTTCCAGCAATCATCTATCAGTGCTGATTAATCGGGATAACCGATTATTCGGTCGACCTCTAATATTTATCAACTGATATCAGAGGTTTATGATCCATGTGGGCTACAAAAAGATTTTTCAATTACTTAAAATCTCGATTCTTAGACCGTGTCATATCCGTGTATTTCCTCAAAGAATCCATCAGTTCTCTTTATTATTGTTATGGAGTGTACAGTTTATCTACATATTTCTAGTGCTATAAAAATAGGCTGCCAGTGCAATTTGTATTTGCCAGTTTGTTCCATTGTTACTTTTTTCCACATTTATATTTTTTCGCAGTACAGGTTCTTTTTACGGTTTGCAAAGCAGGCAAACATAGTAGTTAATAAGTGGTACAATACGTTGGGACGCTTCCATGCATGTACACATCTGCTTGAAGAGACGTTTTTTTTTTTCTGTATTTTTGGTGTTTTCAAAGCCCGATTTTAGTTTTTTTCTCCTATTTATCGGCGTCACCGGACACTGAAATTAGAGCACTGATTATTCTCATCTGGTTACTTTCATATGGTTCTGTCCTTGTCCACATGCCACATCGATTATCCCTTTGATTAATCGAGTATTCCGATTTGATTTCTCACGATTCCGAGTTTTTTCTTGTAAACATCTAACATTTCTGGTGCATCCACCGGTACTCATGTTGTCGAATGTTGATGAACATGTTGATGTTTAAAGCTGTTGGTGTATGAACGAGGCTCCTCTGCTTCATCCGTCTTGTTCCATCTCCTCCACAGCTGATAGTTAGACAGAGTTCTCTCCAGGGATGTGATCATTTGTAACCCGTTTTATTTACAATGTGTAAAACTTTCTGGCACTACAGAGGGTGACGCTGCCCGAGTGGCTAAAGAAAAAAAAAGAAGTCAGAATTGCGAGAAATAAAATCAGAATTGCGAGGGGGGGAAAAGGCTGACTTAAGCAAACACAAGCTTTCATAGTGTTTACCTGTCCATAAGCAGTGATGGGCAACGTTACTTTTAAAAGTAATGCATTACAATATTGAGTTACTCCCCAAAAAAGTAACTAATTACGTTACTTAGTTACTTTTTAAGGAAAGTAATGCGTTATATTACTTTTGCGTTACTTTTGCGTTACTTGTATCTCTTTCACGCCTTACAGGTGTAACAGGTGTAATATAGATAATTGCCATTAAGAAATAAGTTATATTAGGGCAAAAGACATGCCTTAAACATTTAAAATGTTTAATAACTTCTTAGAGAACAATAAGATGATCGACTAACTTTTGACCACAAGGCTGAACACTTTCCAGTCGCACTTCTGTACACTGCTTTTCAATCTGCCTTCGCCGTCAGAAATGTAACTATCGTTCGTGTATATAAGGTTAAGGGTGTGGGCTGCACACCGGTGATGTGGAGGGAGAACATACCTTTCGCCGTCATCATGTAAAACTTCGTGCAATTCCGTAAATATGACCTCGTCCTCGTCTACATCATTCTCTGCTTCATCATCAGCTTGAAACATTCTGAACGCTTTTACAAAGTTCGCGCTATTATCAGTGACCGTGTCAGTTTATCTTCCCACAAAGAGCAAACGAGCTGTGAATTTGCTCTCTCTCTCTCTCTCTCTCTCTCTCTCTCTCTCTCTCTGCTGCGATGGCATCGTACATGTGTCTCCCACGGAAAACTTTTATTCTGAGCAGTCTATAGATCTGCAGTGGTGGAAAGTCGGCAAAAGTTTTCTATATTTCTGTCTCCATTTCCATATATGCAACATTGCATAATGTTACATATATTCAACATTATACACGCACACACGCACACATCTGTAGTGCTGTGCTTTGCATGCAGATTTTTTTTTTTTTTTTTGAAGTGGTATTTTTTGCAGTTGACAAGAGCTTTTCACCAACACATAATCTACACTTAACCATTATTCCTTTCTCCTTTTCCTAGACTATTTCAAAATAATAAGAATACTTCCATCGCAGTAATGTAATGCTCTGGTTTGCCATCTCCGCTTCTGACCAGCTTCTGTTCCCGCTGCTCGCACGTATGAGTGCGCGATTCTACGTGACTACGTCCATTTTAATTCAGTATTTATTTTTTTATGCAAAATAATTTAACTGAAAAGTAACTCGCATTACTTTTTTTTAAAAAGTAACTCAGATATTAATGTGTAAATTTATAAAGTAACGCGCTACTTTACTCGTTACTCCAGAAAAGTAATATTATTACGTAACGCACGTTACTTGTAACGCGTTACCCCCAACACGTGGGGGTTCCCCACGTACATCATATTATGTTCCCCACGTACATCATAAACCACTGATATCAGATAAACTCAAACAGTTGTTTTATTTTGAGCCAGAAAAAAAACGCAGCTCTCCCGTTTTGTTGCATTTGTTTACAGGGAACTTTTGCTAGGACCAATATGGCGGCAGCACTGACATTCCAATGACCTCAAATAACCGTATACTAGAAAAAATACATATCCGCTTTACGTCTGTGGTTCAATCCGAGAGATTTGCGCCTATAACAGAAAGCTGATTGGCCGTTTTTGGCCGGAATTTTATTTCGACTAGCGAAAGAAAAAAAACACACTTAAGTGCCACGGGCGCATTAAAGGTATCGTTGAGTGGACGTCTGAAAATTAAGACCCGTTTCAAATAATTTCAGGCTTCGAACAGTGAATTTAAGACAAGATTTTTTTACTTTTTATGACCTCTTGGAAGTCCTGCTCAAGAACAACGCAACACAAATCAGTTCAGTTATCTTTGTTTATTGTTTTTTTTTGTTTTTTTGTTTTGTTTTTTCTTTAAGAAACCAAAAGAAAAAAAATATTTTGCAGATGCCCTCTGAGTAAACACAAAGCATTCTCTCTCCTCCCAGCACAAGGCCACGCCCCCTCCCCGAGCGAGCCGGTCCTCCCAGATTCCCGTTTCACGTATCGGTAAGTGCATAATGTAGTGAACGAAGTTGTGCCGATGGAACGATGCGCAAAAAAAAAAAAAAAACGTTTCTGAGAATCAGGATGCGAGAAAGTCGGAGGAGGGAGGAAGAGAGGGATGCAGGCTCGTGTTTCTGTTCGTTCACCTCCGTATTTTTGTAAACAGCTTCTCTTCTTTTTCCGCTACGGCAGGGTTAACGAGGCCTTTTGTCATACGGTACCTGTTGTTTTTTTTTTCTACTTTTTTCCCACGTAAGACAAAAAGGTTAATCGATAACATGGTTCAAAATAAAGTTTAGTGATTGTGCTTTTAAAACCAAACAAATAACAAACATCGACAGACGACAAAATAACAGTGCATTACAAGGAAAAGAAAGAACACATCTTCACTGTGGCACTTTTTTTGTTTTTGTTTTCGTGGAACTGTTTTAAACCATTTTACAACCGGGATGGATGCGATACAAACAATTACAGAATAATAAAAATAATTTTTCCAAAATTCAGAAATGATCCCAATAAGGCAAGGAAGACGAAATTTGACGTACCACACAAGTTATAAAAGACACGTATGCATGTTTATTTACAGGTAAGTCCATCCTTTTTTTTTTCTGCTTGAAGCTAATAGTATTGATTAACAGTAATGTCTGGCACTGAGGACTCGCCTGCATTACCCCGAAATCACGCTCGAACCCCCCCCCCTCTCAGACGCATCATTCCTGTTTATTTTTTCTTTTCCCCCATTTGTGAAATGACCTTTAAACGCAGAATTAAAAGAGTTAAAGAGTTGGTCAGTTTTCAAGATCGGTAGTTATGAAAGGTGGTGGTGCTGAGATGTGTTAAAATCGTAGCTCGGTTGTTAAAATAGCAACAACGCGTCTGTTCCGTCTTCAGCTCTCTGTCATCTGAGGAAAGAAATGGGAGGAAAAAAAAACATTTCAGGTAAATAGATGCACATAGTGATCACTCTGTATTTTACAATAGTAGATTAAATTTGAAAAAATAAATATTTTTTGCCCGAAGAGCATGTACAAAGTGCCCTTAAAAAAAAGACGCTGTTTAACAAACCAATATACATTATACCGTCTGAATAGGGCTTTGATTTAATGGCCATTGTTTGGCCACATCACCACAGCTCATTCTAAGTTCATTTACATTTAAAAGTGCGATCTCACTGATAGTGGATTCACCGATGAATAGGTTGGATAATATTCGCAGATAACTGGATTAATCAACCACTAGTTTTTAAAATGGATACTGGATTAAAAAAAAACAAAATATAACACTGCATGTAAAATAGTACTGAACTTTATTACAAAAATAATGCTCCGGCTTTTGTGTAGACATTAAAATATGGCTGTTTTTAAGAATGTCTGTTTAGGTTTATGTGAAATAGTAACGCTTTAAAGCAAAATTCTATTTGTAACATTAACTGAAGTTAGTCAACACTTTAGAAGTATTTGTTTGTTCATTTCAACATCAACATAAAAAATGTCAAGTAAATTTTTATTTTATCTGTTAACTTTAGTTAATGCACTAACATGAACGTGGTACAGCTTGCGGTCTCGCGTGTCAAATCAAACAGCACGTGACGTTCGTTAGGTGATCCGCCTCTAGAGGCCGCTGTCTTACTGTATAATGGTAACGGACCTGCTCAGGCGCTCCAGTGCAGACGCAACCAGGAAAAACTATCGGTATGGATTTGTGCTGATCAACTACCTAATTAATCGTCAAAACCGGTCGAACTCTAATCCGAAACACAACGAAAATGGAGTTTGGAGGAAGCAGATCAGTTCCATGAAGAGGATCTTTTTCAAATAGTCTTTTTCTGTTTTGAAAAACACTGTGCACTGTCGTACCTCCAGTTGCTCCTCTCCTGGCTGAAAGGCTCCTACGGTGTTGAGGCTAAGTTCAGCAGCATTCCTGCCACTCCCAGAGACTCCTTCACCTCTCCTCCGGCCTCCAGATCCTCGTGACGATATGGAACTGGAAGAGCTCGGCTCTCTCTCGCCCCGGGTACTGTGGACGCCGGGGAACGAGGGCCGACTATAGGGCACAATGTCCCCTGGAGTAGGACACACACCAAGAACACACATTTAAATAACCTGGACTGGTCACATTCGATATGAAACAGAGGTAAGGTCTCTCTCCCACTCTCTTCTATAATGGGGTTATGTTGCTCTAATACATTCAGCAGTTTAGTGCAAAACTTTGTACACCCTGACATTCACCCATCACAGCACCCATCTAGACATTTCTTGCTGTAGAATGTGTATTTTTCTTATAGAATCTTATAGAAATATATTTTTTTACCATTGCAAATGTGTTAAAAATGATGCATCGCGATACATACGCCAACTCGTATCCGATGCACACTTTTTTTTTTAATGAATGCATCATTCATTTATATGCCGCTGCACACAATTGGTGACTCTAACATGACTACTTTTTATAAGAAGTCATCTATTTAATATTTGTGGAAGAAGACCACGATTTGCAGTGTCTTGGGGACTAGATAATCTTTTTGCCGTAGTCTGTTTTATTCGGATGAAGTGGAAAATGTGGAGTTCACTACCTGGGCCCTGGTGCCCTGCGCTCGGCTCTGGTTTGCCGGATTTCCCTGCTCTCTGAGCCCTCTGTCTTTCTTGAGCGTCTCGGCGCTCCGACGAGCTGTTCCTTGTATCCGCGGCATCTCTGGCTTTCTTGTCCCTCTTGTCCCTGCTCTCGGCCGAACTGGACCGCCTTCCCGTCTCCGCCGCAGCCTTGGCTGGGTGAGTCGGGGACTTGAGCATGGCCGGAGGTGGGATAGGTGGTGGAGGAAGATCTGTGCATTGGGGGACAATTTGTTTTTAGCAAGTTCGTATGCAGTGTTTATTTGAGATATGCTACCTTGTCCTCCAATACTCTTGGCACTTTTCTATAAGAGGTTTTGCCCTTCACAGCCAGAGTGACAGCGTGCTAATTTGACACCGGCACTCATTTGTCTAGCACCTGCTAGGTGTGAGAGAAGCCGAGCTGTGCCCCTTGATGCCAGCTGCACACCCAAAGTCCTTTCTACAGTCCTTGCCACATGCAGCCAAGCAAACCATAAAGACCTGCTGGCAAGGACCGATCATTAGCGGCTGCAGCAGCGAGTTTTGCTCGACTGCCAAATTTGTATTCTCTCCAGTGTATAAAAATCAAAGATTTTCCCCTGAATGCCCTCGAAGTTGAATAAAAACAGCCAGCCTTCTATGTTTATTCAAGACCCTGAGGACATCGTTTAAAGCCTACAGTCTGCGCTATAGTGAACGAGGAACACATCATTCCATTTATCACACACCAGACCTGAGATCTAAACTTCTTATTGTTCCTATTGTAATACTGTACTTCACCTCAGCTTTGGAATATGATGTGTGTGAGTGCAGTACAGTTTGTTTGGTCAACATGGGAGATGTGGAATAATGGTGGGTGATGCTTGTTGAACTTCAGCCCGAGATGTGGTAAAAATGGTGGGTGGGATTTTTGGTGAACTCCATACTGGCGATGTAGTAGAATGAACCCCAGCTGACAAGAAGGCATGTCGAAAAGCATGTAACGTGATTGATCCCATCTGTGTTTTATTACAGCCAACCAACCGTTATGTGCATTTTCCTTTCAGTAGCTGCTTTGAGCCAGAATCGAATAAAACCGACTGTGTCCATACAACACACTGGCATTGAACAAGGACGGTGAGGGGCCTAAAGCTTTTCATTTTTCATTTATTTATTCTATGAAAGCGGCAAAGGAAAAGAAAAAAAACTCTCCCAACGTCCAAATCCCCCTACATACAACTGTAGTATAGTATGAAATCTCAGCTTTGGAGTAAGATAGGATGAAAGTAAGTACATTATTGTGTTCATCCTGACCTCTGTAATGCTCAGGGTTAATTTGTTAGGCTTGATTGCTTCAATGTATGGTGTGAAATATGATGAAGGTCTAAAAGGGGCATGTTTTTCACCCCAAAATACACATAGGCTCTTACCTTTTTTTAATTTGACCCTCTCATTTAGTTTTGTCACCTTGCGCTTTAAAGCGAAGATATAGAATACTGTAATATAGTACAGTACAGAGTGGTATTGTAACCCAGACATTAGGGAGGCACAAGCCAGTGCACTCTTAGTGCCGTTCCCAAGCTCGGATAAATGGGGAGGGTTGCGTTAAGAAGGGCATCCAACGTAAAACGTGCCAAATCAAATACGCGGTTCATGAACCAGAAATTCATACCAGATCGGTCGAGGCCCGGGTTACCAACGACTGCCAAGGAGAGAGGAGGAAGGAGATAGCTGCTCATTAGGGATAAATACACATCGTTCACTTAAATTCTTAAATTCTCTAAAGCTGCTTTGACACAATGCTCGTTGTGAAAAGCGCTATGGAAATAAACTTGACTTGACCTTGGGCTGTTCTTTACACCCACATTAACCACCGACACCCTGTAACACTCACCTACCCATATATTATCTATTATTATCACCACAGTCTGAAGCTAGGTTAGAGCAGTGGTCCCCAACCCCCAGGCTGAAGACCAGCACTGGTCCGTGGGTCAATTAGTACCAGGCCACACAGAAAGAATACATAAATTATTTCCGTTTGATTTATTATCTGATTCTGAGCGATGTTTTATTTTGGAAAATGACCGGATTCTCTCCTCCACATCTGTCTATGACTCACTCTTGATGCATGTCATGATGCCTCGGTCACATGTCTTACCTCCATCCGCTACCTTCTTAAAGGGGCTGCTCCGGCCGCTAACACATAATACATTACCGCTAAATTCAAACCCCCAAGCGAGCAAAATGAACAAAAAACAACACAGTGGATTCACGTTTATTATATTTAGAAAATACCAGTTTTTTTTTTTTTATGGTTGTATCATTTTATTTTGTTGTATTTATCCGCTACACCTTAAAGGCCGGTCCGTGAAAATATTGTCTGACATTAATCCGGTCCGTGGCGCAAAAAAAGGTTGGGAACCGCCGAGTTAGCGCGTACTGTAACTAGTGCACAGTACAGCATAGACTTGTGTGGACCTCTGCTCTGAAACCTTCTAATGCACAGGATGAATTTAGCAACATGATTTTTTGTTTAAGGCATAAAAGGAACAGTCGCAACGCTCTTATTTTTATCCTACCACTTTCCTCTCCACTGCTGAGATAGAAGTGTACAGTAGTGTAGTGAAGTGTTGTATAGAAATTGTATAGCTTAGATATCAGATCTAGAGCGTGATAGGATGGAGCTAATTGGAGTCCTGTGTTTGTTTTGAGCTTCAGTGTGAAGTTGCTGAAGATGTGATAGGGGCAGATTTTTAACGCCGAAGAACTTGCCGTCTTTTCCGGGGAAAAAAAATATAAAATGACCCTCTTGGATCTTCACAAAATTCACATCATGCATTAGGGAGTTGAACACCAACACAGGGGTGAACTCAGTTGTATCTAATCTCACTATAGCATACTACACTTCAGCACAGTGTATATAGTACAGTATGCTATTATTGTATGGAGGTTTGATGCTTAGATCTCAGGACTGGAGCATTGCAGGATGAAACTAAGCAAACCCCCCAGATTCACTCTTTGCATTACCCTTGGTTTAGTGTGGTGTAGTATTAGTGTGGCATAGTGCAGTGTTAGATCTCTAAATCGGGGAATGCAGGATAAAAAGATGTGAACTTCCTAATGCAGGGTGTGAATGTACTGTTACGCCTCCCTCCTTTCAGACTAAACCCCACGAACGCTCTAGACATTCTCACTGAATGTTTTTTTGTCATTTAATAAAAGCAGAAAGCCTCGTGCACCATGTTTATTCATGACCCCGAGGCCATTGTTTAAATCCTACAGCAGGCTCCTGTCGATAGTGAGCGAGGAAATCGGACGCAATTCTTTTTCTTAACGTATTTCTTTGCAGGCTCTGGATCGGATCGATGCTCCTCCGTCAGCACGAGGTGACCGGAAACTGCAGGGTTTATGAGGAGTCCCTGCTTTATAGAACACCTCCTGGAATTTTTAATCCCATTACAGGGGGGGGGGGGGGGAAACATGGCGCACGAAACACATGGGTTGTATAACAGGTTCTATTAAAGATCCAAACCCACCAGATTGGATTTTTGAATGCTCGAATAACAACAAATATCAACAAATCATGCAGGTTCTCTGTTTCTCGCCTCTATAAGGACAAAGACTGTATAAATTACATTGTATGGAGTTTGTGGACACCTGACCATTAGATTGGTTTGTGCATCCCATTCGACATCATGTCCCCATTTCCTTTTATAATAAGCAACATTCTTCTGGGAAGATGTTCCATTAGATTTTGTGAAGATGTAGTTGTTATTTGTATGGAGGTGAGGAGGCCTGGGGTGATGTCACATTAATCCCAAAATGTTGAATAGGTAAATAGCAGGAGATCTTCCACTCCAACTCATGTAAAGCATATCTTCATAATGCTGGAACAGGTTTGGGTCTCCAAAAGAGAAATTTGAATGCTTTAAAATTATGTGCCTCCAGTTTTTTGGGAACAGTTTGGAGAAGAACCACATACAGCTGGAAAAGACAGGTGTCCCAATACTTTTGACCACGCACTGCAGGTGTGTACCTTGTAAATCTTCAAAGAAAGGGATTTGTACTTTCGGTTACGAAGCTGATCCCAAAATCCTAAATACGTGGAGTCTTCTCATAGAAGCACACAGTCATTCTCCTTCACTTTACTACATACACAATTTATGTGAAGTCCATCACGCCAAACAAAAAAGGAAGGAAACATAGACATGTGACATATCAAAACGCTTGTCTGACCGAGCAGAACCACAGGGTGTGCTTTGTGGTGAAAAAGAATCTTGTTTGTGTTCAAATTTATTATTATTCTCATTATTATTACTAATACTGCTACTAGTATTAATTGTGTTAGAGTGACCATGATTATAAATCTAATTAATTTAAAGTGTGAATGTGTGTGTGTGTGTGTGTGTGTGTGTGGGCTGAAGAGAAACATTCAGAAGAACATCAGGAGCAGGAAATAATAAGCTTGTTGTTGCTCGAAGCACTGAGCAAACAAGAACAAAATTAACAGAAGGTGTGTGTGTGTGTGTGTGTGTGTGTGTGTCAGAAATCCTGCTGCAGGAAGAGTTTATCACTATGTTGCAAATTATTCCCATTTTTAGAGCCTACATTTTATTTCAACTGTTATTTGAAAAAAACTGCTTCTCTCAGATCTTCAGTAAATTCACCCTTAAGCCTAACAAGGGGGTGCACTTATTGTTTTCACATTTCACACCTAAGCCTTCAGTGGTGTCCTTCCTGTATCAATTCACCTCTTAATACCATCATGATGTCACAGCTATGGAATTAACGTGCTGAAGGCCCACATGAAAATTCGTTTATTTCTGTCTATCGAAAGGCAGAGACGCAGTGCTGACAAGCCTCTTCAACACGCAGTTGAGAGGCGAGAAATAGAGATGGGAGAGGAGAAAAGTGTGTGTGTGTGTGTGTGTGTGTGTGTGTGTGTGTGTGTGTGTGTGTG
>JAAIIK010020210.1:666531-685763 GCA_014706435.1 Silurus glanis
CTTTCTTTCTTTCTTTCTTTCTTTCTTTCTTTCTTTCTTTCTTTCTTTCTTTCTTTCATTTCAGTGTACTTTAAAATTACTACAGTTGCTGTAGAAGCTGAAAATGTTGAAAAAGCCTAAACAGGTTTAGACATGTCCAGCAGTTAAGATAGGTGGATACCAGGAAAATATTCCTGACCTTCCCAGTAACCTCCAAACCATCACCTCCAAGGATTTCACAACTTTGCAGCTGCATACTGTTCAGTTCTATTCGTTCTTTTCGTTTGCGCTCCCACTTATTCGCTTCCTTGTGCGCTGTGCCAAACCCCCTAACTGAAGCTTTGACTTTCTCGAGCAGACTGCGTTTCTCATCAAGCCGGGTGTTGCATCCTGTCCAAATTAAAAGCTCCTGGAAAGGGGCAGTGCTGTTTTAAAAAAAAAATAACTTGACATCCAATTTTCCCCTCACTTATAAAATATTCAAATCCTACCCAGGATCAGAGCTTTGGGCTCTGCTGTAAATACCACGCGTCTGCCGTCGCTCGGATTCAGGGATCTCGTTGCTCTCAGTACTGTCACGACGAGGGATATTGCACCACAAAAAAAAGTAGTAGGTCCTTTCAAAACCTCCTTTCAGGAGATGTTTCTCAGATCCAGTTAATTTCCTGAAGGTTTTAGTGCTTTAGGTGAGAAGCTGGCAAGCTTTTTCACACGCTCATGCTGTGAGTGGCCATGGCATTTATCCTTCCTCCCTTTTTTTTTGGAAAAAGGTGTTTGGGATAAAAGCTGAAGTTAGCAGTAAAACACACACTTCATTAAAGGAAGCGGATTAGGCGTGCAGTGAAGCGCTTTCGGCTTTTGCCTGGACTAAACTGTGGCTAGGAAAACAGAACCCGGTAAATGGTGCATATACTGTATGTGTTCCAGCGTTTAAAAACCCAAGCTTGTCACTGTAGGACCATTTAGGACGCTTTTTATAATCTTCAACATCTTCTCTGAACCAATATCGAACTCCACACCAGCCTTCCAGTGAAGCTTCACCAACCGCTACAAATCAGCCGTATATCCCTACTGTAAACTTTAACTACAAATATCACATGCAAAATCGACTTTATTACACACAAAAAAAACCTGACAAGAAGATACACGATGGGATTTATTGAATGAGATGCACTTTTTATCCATTTCTAGTTACGTGTAATGTTGTGGAACATTTTTATTTTATGGGCACATCCCGGAAGTGCTTTATTGAAGGCACCTTTTATTTTTTTTATCCCTTTGGACTTACGTTTAATGTTCTGAAAACATCTCAGTTACCAGCTACAAACATACACTATATTGACAAAAGTATCGGGACACCTGAAATACTGCCCATATTTATATATATTTTTATTTAATATTTTATTAATATTTATATATATATTTATTTATTAGGGGTGTAACGTACACAAAATTAACAGTTTGGTGCACCTCGGTTTTTTAGTCATGGTTTGGTACAATTTCAGGGTGGGGGTGGGGGCTGTCTGGGGGGGATGCAAAACATAAAATTGCTTGTAACTTTTTATTAACGCAGTCTATTATTATGAATATTTGTGATCATTAACATTTAAACAGTTTACATATTTAAAACAATCTTGAGTCCATAGCACTAGTGTGAGCCGCTAGCGCTATGGATCCTTTAGCATTTTCATGCATGCGCAAAACAAATTGTATTTCCAGTACGGGGTGAGCAGCCACAGTGACACTGCGCTTACTCTAGTTTCTTTTTTATACCCATGGCATTTTTGTGTATGTGTTAAAATGTAAAAATCATAAAAATTTTTTATAAAAAATGCTCAAAGTGTGAAGCGGAGACTAAACAGAGACTATATATATATATACACATACTGTAAAACCCTCAATCCTTCAGAATGTATTGAACTTCTCAATCTTATTCCATTTATTTAACCTGCCTTGATGTTCTGTTCACATGTACACTTGGCGGGGTTTTTTTTTTATTAGAATGTTGTTGCCCCTTTTGCTATTGCACCCGAGGTCTTGCTGACAGGTTTAAAAAAATAAAAAATAAAATATATATATACCTGGAAGGGCTCTATCACACTTTCCGCACACTCTGCCTTTTTAGATCACTTATTTTTCCTCCATCACCATTACTCTCAGACATACAGTAGGCACACACTCTCTCTCTCTGCCTCTCTTTGACCTCTGTAACTGCTCCCTGTTTCCTAAATAAGGAAGCACTTAGGGGAAATTGCATTTAGACACTACAGTATGGAAATCAGCTAACAAATTTGATTAGCTGGGAGAGTAGGCAACTATAAGGGCCAGGGCTACCTTTTATTCTCTGTCTGTAACAGCCCTGAGTTAACCTTCAACGCAAACACACACACACACACACACACACACACACACACACACACAAAAATATACATTCAGCGCAGACTCACCAGGGCGACTGTAGGGGGCCAGGTTGCTGTCACTGTTGCCGTTGCTGGAGGTGCAGCAGTTGATGCTGCAGTCGTTCTGGTTGGAGCAGTTGTTGGGCCATGTATCCGCTAGCCAAGGCTGTGTAGCCGAGTCGCTCATGTTCAACAAACCAGGCCTGTACACACACACACACACACACACACACACACACACACACACAAAATCAACTCCGTGTTAAGGTCATATAACCTTAACACGAATGATGTGTTTGCAAATTGATACAAGCTGGAAACCTTTGGAACACAATTGGCTCTCCTCTCTTTTTTTTTTTTTTTTATGACACACCATCACTTGTCTTTTGTGCAATTTACGTCATTAGTTTTTACAGAAAAACCAGATTCGAAATATCCATTCAAAATAAATAAATTCGTCTCTAATGAGTGAGCCTGAGGCAGAGGTGTTGAGGAACGACTTCCTGAGAAGACCCGAGAAAAAAACATTAAGGAGAAGCGCAAACCTTCGAGCATAATAAAAACGTCATTTAATACCAATATCGCATTGATTTCTAAGAACATTACACTCTGACACCAAACTATTCACTGCTTTGAAAGAAAAAGACTCGTGCATGGTCAAGACAAGTAAATGCAAATATGCCGTTTTGCTTTTTCTTAAAAAAACTCTAAACATTAGGTTTCGTCAATACTTCTACAGAAATGCAATCTGTGTCTATTAGGGATGATAAAATTCACCTATTCGCATCGGTGCTATGAAAGTTAACGGTGCAATAAGTGATGCGATTCGCATGTCGATGCACAGATACATGACGCATTAAAGATATGGAGCAGCTACTGATGCGATACGATTCACCCCATTACGATGCAGTGTGATCTGATTTTAATTCGATTCAACGCAATGCGATTCGTTTGCAATACGATATGTAAATCAATATAGTTCTGATTGTTCGCTTTTATTTCTTGGGTTCAGACAGACAGCAAATCATTAATTTACTTAACTGCCTTCTGACTTCTAACGAATTGCCCCTTTCACAAACACGCCTTTCAAAAAACCCGATGAAATAAAACCAGACGTTCTTTTCCTGTTGTGTCTGCAGGAAGACGCAGCTCTACCTCTGCCATGTTAATCTGTATGCTGACTCTCAGGACACGCCTCGGTGTCCGTAGCATTGCGATACGTCATATTCACGTAGCAGCAGCGGTGCTGAGAGAACGCGTTCGAGAAACAGTTTAGCGACGAGAAATCGATTTACATCGGAAAAAATTGCTCACAAAATATTGGTCACTTTAAATTAAATATAAAAGTGTATATGTATATATATATATGTATATGTTTTTTATTGATGCAAATATGTTAAAGACGATGCATCATGATACACATTCCTACATCCCTTTATTAACTTTTATGCCGATGTGAATCTGTGAATCTTTCCTTCCCTAACACACACCACACACACACACACACACACACACACACACACACACACACACATATATATATATATATATATATATATATGTGTGTGTGTGTGTATACGGGGACTTGTGCAAGGTCAAAGCTTTAGATGTGAAAAGGAACCTGAAACACAATTAATAAAGAGAAGGCTTCAAAGTTGAACAGCATAAACATCAAAGTCTACGCTCCATGCTGTGAAATCCTTGACTCAGGGTTAAAGCTCCTCTAGGGCTCAGTGCCCTGGATTGGGTTTCAGGTACATCACAAGTGTTCCTGCTTCATTTTATGATTTATGTCGGATATTTCACTAAAAATCTTCTCTCCTCAAGACTCTAGACAAAAGAGAACACGCCCACTAGTACTAGGAACGGCTCCCCAAAACAAGCAACACCAAGCCTGAGTTTGGAGTTGTGCGCTTCTTCCTGTTTTTTTCTCGCGCTTTTTTTTGGACTGCATCCTTGTTTTATCATGAAACGCACTCTGAGGAAATTCTGGTCTCGGATTAATTGCACAGGAGCAATATCGAGGTGGGAAGACAGGAGCTTTTGTCTCTGGTTTCTTCCAGGTTTGTTGTACTCCATTTTCAGGACAAAAAAAAAATAAATCAGCTTTACAAACATTAATACTGCCCCCTTGTGTCCTATATATGTAGTTGCACTGTGCACTGTGTGTGGAAGATCTCCTGCTATAGAGCTATTTAATCCCTTTGAACTGCACCCCAGACCTCCTCACATCTACATCAGTACCTGATTTTTTTTCAACAGCCTTGTGGCTGAATGAATCTCCACAAAATCTCCCAAATCGGGACTAAATGCGGAATGGGATGTTCAAAAAGAAGCAAATACCGATCTTATGGTAAGGTGTCTTACAAACTTTGGTTCATACATAAGTAGATAAGTTCAGTCATCTACTGAGAGCATCGATTTCTTTCTCCCGTGCTTTGGCAAATCAATACTGCAGATCATCTGACTGATCACTGATATACTATGGAACATTTCTACCTTTATAGCCATGTTAAGATTAAGGGGATGAACCATTCCTTATCGACCTCATCTACAGGGCACGAGGGCTGATGGAGTTTTATGTTCTCCAAACTAACTAGGGATCTTTCAGGACTTTGAATGGAATTCAACTCTTCAGGTTATATTCCTTATAAATATCCGTAATGAGCGATTCAGTTGCCAGAAAAATCTGGCAAAGAATAAAAAAACTACCTGAGACTTCAAAAAACCCTGAGAGAAACCAGACTCAACAGGGAACCCATTCTCATCCCCGAATGTCCATTCATCACAGTTCCACCATAGTTGAGGTGTTCTGTGAGTCTCCAGACACTGTAGAATTCATTCAATCCTGGAACCGACCCAAAAGGTTACTTACCTTTCTAACACACATCATGTTTCTTTTTTTTTTTTCTTCATTTGTCACCCGTTATGACTCACCTGCCAGCGCTGCTCACGGCTTCTCCTCCTCTTTGATAGGAAACTGCAAAAGAACAAGCATAGTAGGATTTATACAGTCGAATTAGGATTGTCAAGTCATGTCTATAGTCGACTGATAGTTGAATCGTGCATGTGTGTGCGCGTTTTGGGCTTTCAGGGGGGTTGTTACAATTCCTCATAACATTTTTTTGCCTCGATGTACAGAACATTGCACAACGATATAGAAGAAAATGTATAAAAAGCATTTTTTTGGACTGATGGCGGCACGGCAGTAGCTCGTAGCGGCCGCTCCGGACCCAAAATAGTGCTACTTTCACTTTGTAGCCCGCCTTACGCAACATATGGACATCGGAGCAACCGGTGTCCCTGTGTACCCCCGCTGAACAATCCAGGAACTCAGAAACAACCCCAACAACACAATAAACAAAAATCTGCGGCAGAAGCTACGCGAATCCACGGCCACTTCCTGGACAGCGGAGACACCTGGCGCATGTGGCAGGGCATCCAGGCCATCACAAACTACAAGACAACATCACCTTCTTGCGACCGTGAGGCCTCCCTCCCAGATGTGCTGAACGACTCCTATGCCCGGTTCTAGGGGCAGTACAACATGGTGGCGAGGAAGACCACACCTTCTCCCAGTGACTAGGTGCTCTGTCTAACCACAGCTGAAGTGAGGAAAACTCTATAAAGAGTTAAACCACGAAAGTCTGCTGGACCAACATTTCTGGCAGAGTGCTCAGAGATTGTGCACAACAGCTAGCGAATGTCTTTACCATCTCCCTGAGCCGCGCTATTGTTCCTACGTGCCTCACAACGATGACCATCGTTCCTGTGCCGAAGAAGTCTACTGTCTCCTGCCTCAATGATTATCATCCCGTCGTGCTCACACCCATTGTGATGAAGTGCTTCGAGAAGCTCGTCATGAGGCACATCAAGACCCAGCTACCACCCTCACTGGACCCCATGCAATACCTGTATCGTCCAAACCGCTCCATGGACGATCCCCACGACCCTTCATCTGGCCCTCACCCACCTAGACAACAAGGACACGTATGTACGAATGCTGTTTATAGACTTTAGCTCACCATTCAACACAATCATCCCTCAGCACCTGACTGAGAAGTTGAGCCTACTGGGCCTGAACACCTCTCTCTGTAACTGGATCCTGGACTTCCTGACTGGGAGACCTCTGTCAGTCCGGATCAGAAACAGCATGTCCAGCACCACCACACTGAGCACTAGGGCACCTCAGGGCTGTGTGCTCAGTCCACTGCTGTTCACTCTGCTGACTTACAACTGTGTAGCAATGTTCGCCGATGACATGACCGTGGTGGGTCTCATCAGCAAAAACAATAAGTCAGCATACAGAGAGAAGGTGCAACGGTTAACAGCCTGGTGTGGAGCGAACAACCTGTCTCTGAACGTCGACAAAACGGAAGAGATGGTTGTTGACTTTAGGAGAGCACAGAGCGACCATTCTCCACTGATCATCGATGGATCCTCCGTGGAGATCGTCAAGAGCAACAAATTCCTTGGTGTTCATTTGGCAGACAACCTCATCTGGTCACTCAAAACCAGCTCCATCACCAAGAAAGCCCAGCAGCGTCTCTACTTCCTGAGAAGGCTGAGGGAACCCCATCTGAATAGGTCTAGCATAAAATACAAGGTGGTTTTGAGACTCTATTTACCTACACTTTATTTATCTACATTTCGACACTATTCCCTTCAAAATAGTCCCCTTGCATAGCAATACAACGCCCCCAGAGTTCCTGCCACTTCTGGAATGTGTCCTGGAAGTCTTCTTTTCGAAGAGTGTCGAACACCTTCTGCGATTCGTGCTGAATCTCTGCAATAGTGTCAAAACGGCAAGCTGATCATCTTCGGGAAGAGGGTGAAGTCCGCAGGAGCCGAATCTGCCAATTAGGGTGGGTGCGAAAGTAAAATCACATTGTTTCCTCCGAGGAACTTATGTGTGAGTGCACACATGGTCAGAATTGCAGACGTGGTAACGCATGTGGTCAGAATAGCACCGGTTGCACAGCTTTCCATGTACAGAGGTTTGTTTATATTTTTGCACACTGACTTATGAAGGTCAATGCTCCCTGTGACTGTGCTTGCAGCCTTGTGTTGCCATCTTTCTGACACCACCTCATAAACCCCCCACTCTCATTGCATGCCTCCCACCCTTACACACACAGACACACACAATATTGTGAAAGATATCCTACGGCAGACGCGTTACTACCCGCGATCCTTCCCTGTTTAGCCACGATATTGGTGGTTCTCAGATCTCTGAGTACGTTCTACAAAAAAATATTGGCCTAGCTAGTGTTGGCAGCTGAGCGTTTGGCGATGCTCCACTGGCAGAACTTGGGGTTTCACTTAAATCTTGGCAGAAGGTCTCTGATCGCAATCGAGATCCGTTTCCATTCACTGGAAAAATGCTTCACTCCAATCAGTTCTCTTTTCCTTTCTTTCTCTCTCTCTCTCGCTCTCTCTCTCTCTTTTTTTTTAACTGGCATTTGTAGTTGCATGGACGTCAATGGGAGGTTGATTAGCATGAAATGAAACCACCTCAAACAGAGGACAGAAGGAGGGTGCAAATGTGGGCCATGGAAGAAAGTCGCAGTAAGTCACGCCGCTTCGGCTCGTCTGTCCCTAGTTTTCTTGTCTAATTGGGCGGCCAGAGCTCTGCCGTCAACTCTTCAGAACCAGGCTGAAAAACCGAGCAGCTTTGATCCGTTCTTGTCTGTGTTTAAAGAGCTTTCTTTAGTACTCTGGAATCCGAAAGGCTCGCTCCGCAGAGTCCCAAAGCTTCCTTTGATGGCTGTGTAAAAAGCTCCAGACTGATGCTTTTGCTCTTCCTTGTAGACAGATGTATTTTTAACTGGAGAACATGGTTTACTAAGCTGAGCTGATATCTCTTCATGTCCTGCGTGATTCCTCTGACGGGATTGAACAGGACTGGGGGATACATAAATCGAGTAAAGAGGACATATAGTGTGGTACCTGAAAGCAACACTGCTCTCTAAACTGGGCCGAGAGAAATCTGGAGCTTCAACCAAATCTAAAATAGAAAAGACTAATAGTGTAACTGGTGCTTTAATGACCACGTGCGTGACCACGTGCGTTCCCACATCCACGATTTCATCATGGACAGCAAGTTAGAACAAATCTTCCCCGCATAACATACGTTTGACATACGGCGATGCTACAACGAGTAACAGCGGAAGAACATCACTAGAAGATACTAGAGATCGGGAAGACCTTTAACGAGTTCAACCCGCAAAAATGTTCGAAACCCTCCGGCAACTCGGGCATGATGATCATCGGAGAACAATCCACATGATCTCACTTCTGCACCCACCCTACTAGCCAGATTTGGCTCCTGTGGATTTTGGCTTCTTCCCGAAGATAAAGATCACCGTTGACGAATCGCTGAAGATAAACTTTCTTTCGGCTTCTCCCGTTAGGGGTCGCCACAGCGGATCCTCCGCATGTTTGATTTGGCACATGTTTTTACGCTGGATGCCCTTCCTAATGCAACCCTCCCCATTTATCCGGGCTTGGGACCGGCACTAAGAGTGGCTGGGGTTGGTTCCCTGACCGGGGATCGAACCCGGGCCGCAGCGGTGAGAGCGCCGCATCCTAACCACTAGACCACCAGGGACCGCTGAAGATACTTGACTGAAAAGAAGACTTCCAGGACACATTCCAGAAGTGTCAAACAAAGTCTCGAAACTTTTGGATACTCATATATGATGTGGTGCTTACCGGTTGGTGTGAAGGTGAACGAGGGCACTGCAGATCCAAAGGTCAGAAAATGGAAGAAAAGAAGAAGAAAAAAATGCAGGTTATTCCATGAGATTTAATCAAATATAAATGTTTTACACTCAAAACTAAAGTCAAAAGTACAAAAAAAGTATTGGGACACCTGACTTTTCCAGCCATATGTGGTTCTTCCTCAAAATGTTACCACAAAGTCAGAGGCACACAATTGTACAGGACGTCCTTGGATGCAGCATCATTCACAATATGGAATTCTCAAATCTGATTGGTCAGAAATCGACTAGATAGGCTTGCACTCATTTTTATACTTCATAGTTTCCATAGAAACCGCAAATCGACAGATGCTGTCGAAACCTTTTTTTTCAACCTTAACTGTATAATCATCAGTACGGTGAAGTTTTCTACAAGGAAATGTTTAATTACATTCGTGGAAGGAGTCACCCGTGTCAGCGCTTTGTAAAAGTAAGCCGTTAACTACTTCATGATTATCAAGAGAGAGGATAAGAAAGGCTTCTTTTTTTATTATAGCTGCTATAACGCAAGTGAAAACAGGCACTAACTAGCTTCCTAGATGTTCCACAGCACTAAATGTAACAATAACCAGATAAAAAGTTTGATGTTGCTGCTTTTGGAGAAAACTCTGCTGTAGGAAAATGACTTCAGGGTGATAACTGTAGCTCGCCATCCCATCATCACACTATCTCACCTCTGATTACTTTCATTATATTAGATTTTAAATTCCTGACCACAAAAAGTGAAGTGGTCTGTGAATGCTGTGGGGGAAAAATTGACCTGAAAGACTTCAGGTCAGGACCACAGGTTGCATTTAATCCCCCATCACTGCACACCTTGACAACGATAAAACTGTAATGATTAGACATTTGGTGCTAAGGATGAGGGTGGGTTCTCTTTTGAGTCTGGTTTCTCACAAGGTTTCATCCTCATGAAGTCTCAAGGAGTTTTTCCTTGCCAATAGGGACAACCTAACAATTATAAAAAACAAGTGTATACATTCTTTACTAACCGCTTTATCTCTGTAAAGCTGCTTTGAGACAACGGCCATTGTTAAAAGAGCTCCACAAACAAAAATGATTTGAATTAAATGGATCATGATCTGGAAGCTAGAAGTCTTTCAAATCTTAATGCAAAAGGTCTAAATGGTGTCATGTTGGATTCGAATCGACCAAAAAGAATAACTGTTAATGCTGTGAACAGGAGGTAGAGAAGTCTTCAATTTAATCAGCAAACACAACCAAAATGTTAGTCTCAGTGGTGGACGAAGCACACAAACCATGTACTTTAGTTAAAGTGGATCCACTCGGGGGAAAATAACACCAGTAAAAGTGAAGTAAAACTCTCACTTGAGTAAAAGTACAAAAGTATTTGCCTTCAAATGTACTTAAGTATTCAAAGCACTATGATTTATTATGGCTCTAATGTTCCTATGATCACTTTTGCTTAATCAACTCAGTTTACGTGAAAAGACTCGGATGCTACTCTTACAGATTTCGCAAAATGTAGTTGAGTAAAAAGTGAGATATTTGACTTTGAAATGTAGTGAAGTAAAGTCTCCCCAAATATAAATACTTCAGTAAAGTACATACCGTATTTTTTGGACTATAAGCCACTACTTTTTTCCTACGTTTTGAACCCCGCGGCTTAAACAACGAAGCGGCTAATTTATGAATTTTTCCTGGGTTTTTCCCGGTTTCACAAACTTCAAACCAAAAAAACTGAGCGACATAACATTAGACCAATGAAATTTCCGAACGGAAACGAAAAAACGCACCTCACCTGTGTTCTGAGCTGCACGGCATCGGGAGAAAAAACGTTTTTTTTAAACGCACGACGATGCCAAAAGAAAAATCCCTTGAGAAATAGTTGTGAAAGGAAGGAGGAAGACAGTGAACAATGACTTTCTTGGTAGGCTACTGTTTAGATACAAGCCGTTGTAACGCGTTGAGTCTGGGTCATGGGATAGCTCGCTAACTCCAGTTGCAACAGAAATCATATAAGCACAGACAGGTTTCCAAAACTCATGCTTTTTTATTTTTCTTGGCAGCAGCGTTACGGGTTAGTCAAAGAAACTTAGAAATCAGCATCAGAAAATAATAAGGACATATTCCTCGGTCTTGAACACACGCAGTAATAGCGGAAAAATGCTGTGCCAGTCTTTTCCCAAAATACCGCTATGCTCCTAAAGGAAGCGCAACATATTTCACCCGTTACACCGTGTGTAACGTGTCTTTCGTTAAAGCCTGTGTAAAGTACATTAGTGTAGACACCTGCGGCTTATAGACAGGTGCGGCTTATTTATGTACAAAATAAAAATATTTGTAAAATTCAGTGGGTGCGGCTTATATAAGGGTGCGCTTTATAGTCCGGAAATTACGGTATATGCGAAAAAGCTACTTAAGTCAATAAAGAATTACATTTACATTTACTGTCCACCACTGGCTTTAGCAATAATTCTATGCAATTATATACATTTATGATGCTGGAACATAAAATCCTGAGTAGAGAAAACAGTCACAAACTGGTAGATCCTCCGACGCTTTTTGACTTTGACACAACACAACCAGTCTTCTAGCTCCAGCTCGTCTTATCGTCTTATCGTATTTACGCTCCACGTGCCTCGCCTCGGCCTTTAAATGTCACAATTTTTTCTTTCATTACTCTTTCTGTTTGGTGGCGCTCAAAAATCCCAGCGTACCAAAAGATCGTGGTAATAGATGTGGCCGTTCTTTGATGCTGTTATCGTATTTATCTGTTCGGAGGTAAACAGACGAGGCGAGGCGATGAGACAGACTCCTGTCAGACGTTCCGGGGCGTATAATACGATTAATAAATAAATAAACCTATCCCGGCTATTCGGTGAATGCCACATCTGTAATGACAGGTTGAATACAATACAGTAGCTGCACATATAAGCACATTCGATAACGCCTCTCTCCCTTATCTCTATCTGGCTACTGCAGAGCCAACTCAGGTCTTATGTGGTTACAGTGAGCCTTGTCTTTGTTTCTCCTCACAGCATCCAGGCTGATTCTACTCAGCTACATGCGGATACACAGCAGACCAAAGTGTATTTTTCCAAGTATCTGTACATTGACTTCACAATATTATATGGGATCTGCATGGGATTTTTTAACATCCCATTTCACATTCAGTCCCCATTCGCTGTTATAATTCTGGAAAGATGTTCTACTAGATTTTGCGGAGATTTGTTTGAGATTAATTGCTCCACAAGGGTGTTAGTAAAGCCAGGTACTGAGGTAGATGAGGCGAGGAGGCCTGGAGTGCAGTCAGTGTTCACATTCATCCTGTTTAATAGGGTCGAATTTAGAACTCTATCGCAGGAGATCTTCCAATCCAACCCATATCTTCATAGAACTTGTTTGCACAGGGGCATCGTCATGCTAGAACAGGTTTGAGTCTCCTAGATCAAGTGAAGGCAAAATTTCATGCTCCTGCATCCAGAGAGATTGTATACAATTTTGTGCCTCCAACTTTGTGGTAACAGTTTGGAGAAAAAAACACATATGGTTGGAAAATCAGGTACATTATCATGTGTAATATGTATCTTTTTACATGCTGTTCTTCAGTACATTTTATTTTTGCTAAGAAATGTGTTAAATGAGAAGCTTTTTGGCGAGAGTACAAGGGTAACCTCACAATTCTGCTCTGTGTGTGTGTGTGTGTGTGTGTGTGTGTGTGTGTGTGTGTATAAATGAATCTATAGAAAACTTTCTCCTTTTAAAGGAGATATATATATATATATATATATATATAATTTTGGACTTCTGATTGGAAGGTCATAGGTTTAAATCCCACCACCAAGCTGCCTAAGCAAGGCCCTTTACCCTCTAAAGCTCAACCTGTCCATCACGACTGCAAACAGTAAGGGGCTCAGAGCCGATCCTTGATGCAATCCAACCTCCACCTTGAAAAAAGCTCAGCTGTATAAATGAGATAAATGTAAGTCGTTTTGGATAAGGGCGTCTGCCAAAATTCCATAAATGTAAATGATAAACCTAACTCCAGATTTCTGATTCTATCTTCAAATTTTGGTGGGTGGAGCCAGAGGATGGAACACAAACAAATTATGGTACAATAAATAAATAATTAAATGTAACTAAAAAAAGCAAACAAACAAAAGAATAATAAAATGGCTGCCTGCAGTGTAACAAAGTGACATTTTGATTCAAATTGTATTTTATTTCTGCTTGACTAGTTTTCTATCTTTGTAAACAAAACCAAAGAAGCAAAACATCAGACACTGAGCACATCTGATCTCACCTCAGGAAAGTTGAGTTCATGGTTTTGGTTTGGTTTACAGTCATTTATCACAAGAATGCTCCTTAAAATCAATGGTAACCATCTAATCCAGGCCCCGCACACAAACATCCCAGACCTCAAAGCGCTGAATCCTTTTCAATGTCGCAGCGTTTGAGTTCTTAAGTTCTGAGCGCACGTCAACCTTCAGATTGTGTGAATGCTAATGCGAATGAATAGCCGGACTCGCCTTCTCTTCTTCTTAGCAGCCTCCAGCCTGCCAACACACATTCCATTAGCTGGATGTCCTTCAGACCGTGTGCCAGCGTCAGGGGGGGAGAAAAAACCCTCCATTGTGCAATCTCCCAAAGTGCACGAACTCTTGAGTGGAAGCGAGAGGTATGAAAGAGCAATAATGCTTCATCAGATACCGAGAGATAGCGGCACAGAGTGTACCAGTAGTGAAAAGAGGCAAAGCAAGGACACGAGAAGCGCCGAATATTTCTATATTCTCTCTTTTTAGTGCAGAACTCGAACCAATTTGATATAGCACACATATTTGACGGTGAAGGGAAATATGTAAAGAATGTATTTACATAAACATGATGTTCATTACTGCTTCAAACGGGAGATGAAACCACAATCTTACTCATCAAACTCCAACTGAAAGATGACAAAGGTTTTCTCACCATGGTTAGATTCTTCAAGCAAGATGGATCACATCAAACATGGATTTTAGTCAGGAAGAACTTTGATTCGACTCAAAACCAGGAAGTGAATCTCCAACTGAAGCAAAGGACAGAGCTCTAGGGCTGAAGAAACCCATCATGTTCTAGAGATTCTAAACAAAAAGTGTGATCACACACTTTCATCCCGATGCCCTACTTCTACAAAGCACTTTTGTACGTAGCTTTGGGCAAGGGCGTCTGCTAAATGCTGTATATGTGTATGTCCTACATTGAGTTCTGTTCAATTGGAAACCACTCGCTGCTACCTAGAAAGATGTTCCACTAGTTTTCGGAGTGTGCTTATGTGAGATTCATTCAGCCACAAGAAGGTGTAGTAAAACCAGGTAGTGATGTAGCTGAGGAGGCCTGGGGTGCAGTCAGCGTTCACATTCAATATGTTTAATAGGTTTGGAGGTCTACGCAGGAGATCTTCCACACGCTTATGTAAAGCATATCTTCATGGAGCCATCTTTGTACACAGATTTTGCATTGGCAAGGTTCGGGTCTCCTAGTGCTTCCACATCCAAAGGCATCTTATACAATTGTGTGCGTCCATGTTTGTGCTAACAGTTTGGAGAGAAAAACCACATGTGGCTGGAGAAGTCAGATATATTATAATGTGTACTTTTTACTTCACTTCATGTCAGAAAAGCATGTCGTTCAACACAACTACTGTATGATGTACAAAAGGTGTTGAATGAGGAGATTTGGTATTACATATGGCTGGAAAAGTCAGGCGTCCTAATACTTTTGCCAGCATAATGTATCTGCTGCTTGTTCTGCGCGTTAAAAAGTAGAGGTCGACTGATTTTGAGTTGATTTTTCTGATACAGATAGATCGGTTTAATCACACTTGTCAATAAACGATTAATCAAGTATTTATAATGGATACTGGATTTAAAAAAAAAAACATACTGTAACACTTCATGTAAAACAATCCTGAATTTATTACAAAAGAAACTAAACAAAACAGTACTGAAGCATAAGAAAATGCACTTAATTAAATATATTGTATTATATTAATTGAGAAATATAATTATATAATTAATAAATGATCATTAATAAATATAAGATAGCGATCTCCGTGCAGCGCGCCGTCACACGTGTAAAAACAAAAGGCACGCAGCGTCAGGGATTCGCCTCTAGAGGCCGCTCTCGTAATGACAGCGGACCGGAAGCCACCCCAGCGAGCCGGAAAAATCGGTATGGATTTTTGTTAATACTTCCAACAACCAACGGTGCCGGAAAAAAAAAAAACGATTAATCAGTCGACCTCTATTAAAAATGCTGAAAGAGTATAAAACAAACTGAAAAAAATCCATTTTGTCTGATTCTGGATAATAAAAGTGTTTAGTATTTTATTTTGGCGTACCTTTGCGGATGCCGGCGTAGCTGGTGCTCAGGCCGCTCCTTTTCTTGCGATGACGGTAAAGCCAGATGCTGAACACCATGAGGATGATCCAACACGCCGCACCGATCCCGGCGATGAAGGCTGGCTGCTTTACCACGTCGGAGATCTGCTGAGAGAGCGTGTCCTCAGGGTCCATGACGGGCTGAATAATCTTCCCTGAGGGGTCTGGAGAAAAGACAGGCCGAGGAAAAAAAAAAAAAAAAAAAAGAGATGTCAGAGGACAGAAAAAACATATGCTATAGGGTCGATGTTAAACTAATATAAAGCATGATTTTATACTTCTTTAATTCATTTGGAATCATGCTCTACAGATAACAGATTTGTTCTGGTATGAAGCATTTGATGAGAAAAATAAACGTCTGGAGAAACAGCAGACAACAAAGCGTCTGATTTATCAGCCTCCGTCTCACACACGCTCGCCACATGAAAGCAGCTCGGCCCGTCCTTCCCAGCACACATTTCGTCCTGCTGACTTGCTTTTCTCTTTTCTCGTCCGCTTCATTTCAGTGTTTCTGTCGCTTTTATCACTTAAGAGACGTTTTGAAGTAAATCTTCACTCTTCTTCAAAAACACGTTCACTTAAAGTGCAGGAGACACACAGACAGCGCTCTCACACACATCCTTATAGTCTCTTCTAGTCTTCCTGTGTTTACTGTCTTGTCTGTCTGTCTGTCTGTCTATCTATCTATCTATCTATCTATCTATCTATCTATCTATCTATCTATCTCTAGCCGCCGTCTGTCCATCTACACATCTTTCTGTTTGTCAGTCTGTCCATGAACTTGTTTATCTATCTATCTGTCGGTTCATCTATCTGTTTGTCTGTCTGTGCATCCATCCGTCTGTCTGTCCTTCTCTCAGTCTGTCTGTCTGCCTATTGGTTTGTCTTTCTGTCTACGCATCTATCTACCTATCTGTCTACCTGTAAGTCTGTCCACTCACCAATTTATCTATCTATATGTCTGTTTGTCTGTCCGTCCATCTTTCTGTCTGTCCCTTGGTCTGTCTATGCATCTAGCGCTCTGTCTATCTATTTGGCTGTCTGGCTGTGTCTGTCTGTCTGTCTGTCTATCTTTCTATCTATCTTTCTATCATCCATCCATCCACTCATCTAGCTGCCTTTCCATGATCTTGTTCAATTCTATCTGTCTATCTTTCTTTACAATTTTCTTTAATTTCCTTTACATTTATTTACAAAAAAACTTTCTACAAACTCAACCATCAGATACGAAAACGCTCTCTCAGCTGTGCAGATCCTTCTGATTCAAAAGATTCATTCTTTCCTTTTCTTATCATTTTTGAACCCTGCCTAGAGCATTTTTTTTACCCTTCTGACTCTGTCAGAATCAGATATTCCATGTGTTGAGGTGAGAGGTGAAAGGTGAAAGGTGAGATGCTGGGTAAAACGTGATGTGGTGTGATGCGGTGTGTCGAATCACCCAGCTGGAAGTAGGTGAGTTCGCTCTTCACTCCAGGTCCAGCTCCGGTGCTGGCTGCCACCTCCACGCTGTAATGAATTCCCGGAACCAGCCCCAAGATCACTGTGGAGAAAGTGGACCCATCCACCGTGCGGTTGATATGGTAACGAGTCTCGTTTCCCAAACACCAGATCTGTGTGAAGGAAAGAGTCATGCAGGTTCAAATTCCAGCTGCACCACTTGGGAGACGTAAAAGTTCATTGACATTGATTACATTTGGTTAAATACAATTGTGTGCCTTCAACTTTGAGGTAACACTTTGGGAAATATAGCTGGAAAAATCTGGTGTCTGTCCATCTGATCTAATCAATCCAACAACCATGTGGGAAAAAAAAAACAGAAAATAATATACAGCCTGAAAGAGATGAAGCTTTGGCCAGCAGCTCCCTCAACACCTTCACACACTAATCTAGTTTTTGACGAAGATTTCCTGAAGGTCCTTCTGATAGAACTGCTTAAAATAACTGCTATAGCGGTTTCTGTCAGGTCTCAGAGAAACAATATAAATGCCGGCCCAGAATCCTGCACGGCCTGGTAGTATGCAGTGATTATGCGTGAAATGGAACACAGCCTGTATAGTTTTTAAAACACACGCATGTTCCTTTCGCTTCTATGCAGCAACATAAGTAAAAGGCTAAAATACACAAGTAATGAACAGAGAATGAGTGGAAGAAAGTTCTGTGGAGAACTGAGCAGAGAAGGTTGGAGACTTATTCTGGAAAGTGAAAGGAACCAACATGGCAACCATTCCATACACCTTGCAATTTCATCTGGACTGCGGCTCATTGGACCCACCCTCACCGTACAACAAGACGCCAAGCAGAATTGTACATCTGAAGTGTTATTTAGAGAGCAGACAGTCGTCTGGCGTGATATTTATTATAGAATGACCTGCCCAGTCACCACACCTAAATCCAATTAAACTGCACTGGGATGAACTGGATCACAAGAAAGTTTTACATGAGGCACAGCAAAGTATTACAGCTGAATGTTTGGAGAAACGTCTGGATGCCAAGAGCATTTAAAGCTGTTCTTCATGCTGAGGAAGAATTTTTCCATTAAAATTAAGTTTAGAATCTGTACATATATAAAAAATATATATTGGTATAAATACTATTACATAACCAAGTTTGTTGCATAGAAACAAAAACCATAAAACACCAGGTGTATAAAAACTTCTCATAGGTACTGTAATTACATTTTTTTGTTTTGTAAATATAAATGTATGAATTATTTCATATTTGTATAAAAAAATGTTAGGTTCTCAAAATGACAGAAATTATAATACATTAAATAATGTACACAATTATTTTCCATAATGAATCTTTTTTAAACAAATTATTTCTATTAATAAGATTTCATCTTAAAATATTCCCACTTATATTAATGGATATAAAGTACATAATGCACAAATTGTAGATCATTTATTTTAAAATGTACAGTTTTTGCTCAAATAAATTAAATAAAAATAAATAAAAATGATAATTTTTACTAAATATAATAAACAGTCAAAAATAAACTATATCTAAGTATATATTTTACTAATATACATTAAATGATAACATAATATATGACAGAGTATAAACATTCTTCTTCTTCCGGCTTCTCCCATTAGGGGGCGCCACAGCGGGTATTGATATATCTTATTGTATATAATTAGAATATATCTTAATTCTAAATATTAAATGATATTATATGAATAATAAAATTTAAGAAGTGGCGAGCGGCTAAAGTTTGACCCAAATGGGGTCTAAGAAATGTGAACTTAAATTTTTTTTTTTCATTTATTTTATTAGATTTAATCAATTTAATTTGTGCCAATGTAATGAATATAATAAAAAATAGTATTGCATTAATTTGATATATTTTATTTCTATAAAATATTATAAAATATTATTTTACCAAGCAGGCATTTTATTAATTTAAACTATTGATGTCCACAAATATTATTAATAATAAACTGAGTGAATAAATAGCTACACCGTGACTTAAAAACCGAATGCGTGCCAAAGTTTGTGTACTTTTACACCCCTACTATATATATATAAATATAAGTAGGCGAAATACCTTCCCCATTTTGGCCATTAGGTGGCAGCAGAGCACAGGCATTTTTGCTCTACTCCTTATTCATAACTTAATGTTTGAGTCCAAACTCAGCGTTCTCATCCTCTTTATAGACCTTTGTCTGTGTGTGTGTGTGTGTGTGTGTGTGTGTGTGTGTGTGTGTGTGTGT
>JAAIIK010020210.1:698522-703522 GCA_014706435.1 Silurus glanis
TGTATGTGTGTGTGTGTGTGTGTGTGTGTGTAAGAACATGTATATGCGTGCATGTGTACAAGTGAGAGTATAAGTGTATGTATATTAGTGTGTGTATGAATACGTATGAGTGGGTGTGTATGTGTGTACTGTATATATGAGTGTGTATATACAGTACGAGTGTGTGTGTATGAATGTGTGTATTTCTTACTATCAGACACCTCCAGCAGAGCTTTAGTGATCACGCTTCCTGCGATGTTCAGTGCCTGGCAGCTGTAGTATCCTCCGTCTCCACGCTCCACCCCGGTGATGGTCAGATCGCCTGTCTGAGAGACGGAGAAGCGGCTGGAGGACTGCGGCGGCTGAGAGGAGAACAGCAGGTTCTGCGATAGAGAACAAGTTCGAGGAGAGAAACGACACCAAAGTTTGGCTGAGGAAAGCAAACAAATAAATAAATAAAACAGATGACACCACACAACAGGACTCCGACGTCTGAAGTGCTCGATTCGGAAGAAAACTGTATTTCCAGCAGTCCTAGAGCAGGGGTGTGTGTGTGTGTGTGTGTGTGTGTGTGTGTCTGTGTGTGTGTTGTGATTGCTGTCTGGCTCCCTGAGCTGGAGGTGTGTTTAATAAGCACAGCTGGAGCTGTAACAGTGCCGAGTTCATAAATCTGTCTCACAGCAGGAGGGGGGAGTGGGGAGGGGGGAAAGGGGGGAGGGGGAGGGGCTCGGCGCTACAAACTTATTACCGAAAGGCGATAAATCATCAGGAAATAACGACGTTTGGAAGAAAAACAGATCCGTCTCCGTGTTGGTAGCCGACCGCGGGTTATTAATAATGCAGCAAATAATAAATAAATACATAAATAAATATGAATAATACATAAATATATAACTAATGAATAATGAAAGATATATTTTGTTAAGGAAGACCCAGACATTTTCAAGCGAGACTTCTCTAGTAACAAGGCAAGGTTTTTCTTTTGATAAGAAGAAAATGATCGTTTTGATCTAATATCCCCTTAGATTTCTATACTGTTTTCTGTGCTAATGAGATAGCATAGCGCCAACTCGATCCTTCAAAAGGTAACCCACATGCTACATGTGCCTTCTGCACAGAGAGAATAATGTCAGTACAAACAGCTGTACAGCTGTGGTGGCAAATCAGAGTAGTGGCTCTGATGGGATTCCTCGTTCTCACCTGACTCCCCTCTCTTTGCCAGAAGATGGCCGGCTGTGGGCTTCCCGTTGCCTCGCACTGAAAGGTCACGGTGCGTCCCAGCCCCACCACCTGGTTCCTCGGTCGTACCGCAAACACCGGAGGCACTGAAGAGTGTGTGTTTGTGTGTGTGTGTGTTTGTGTGTGTGTGTGTGTGTGTGTGTGTGTGTGTGTGGGTGTGTGTGGGTGACAGAGAGAGAGTATTTATATTAATAACTGACACAGGAAGTGTAAAGAAACACACCAGTAAGAGCTTCCCAACATGACAGAAGTGACAGGAACACACTTCAGGTCAGGCTGTTGATGGAAAGGATTCTGTTACCAATAGATGAAGTGGATTATTTTCCTTCAACAGCACATCCTGAGGTGTTTTATTACTCCTCTTATACCTCAGCAGTTTCCCAAAGATTACAATGTTTATTAAAATGATCAATAATTAGTTATTAAACAATTAAGTAGTTCAAGTCCATGTATCCTTTTTGACAAATCAGATTCATGAATAAACTTTTGATCAATCAGAATCCTGTATCAATGTTTGACCGATCAGATACCTGAATAAATTTTGGACTTTGCATCTGAATATATTTTTCAGACTAATCAAATTCCTGAATAAACATTTGACCTATCAGATTCCTGGATCAGCTTTGGACCAATCAGATTCCTGAATAAACTTTGGACTAATCAGATGCCTGGATAAACTTTAGACCAATCAGATTCTTGAATAAACGTTGGACCAGTCAGATTCATGATTTATCTTCTGACCAATCAGATTCCTGAATGAACGTTGGACTAATCAGATTCCTAAATAAACTTTGAACCAATCAGATGCCTGGATAAACGTTTGACTGAACAGATTCCTGAATAAACGATGGACCAATCAGATTCATGATTTACCTTCTGACCAATCAGATTCATAATTTACCTTCTGACCAATCAGATTTCTGAATGAACTTTGAACCAATCAGATGCCTGGATAAACTTTTGACTGAACAGATTCCTGAATAAACGATGGACCAATCAGATTCATGATTTATCTTCTGACCAATCAGATTCTTGAATTCACTTTGGATCAATCAGATTTCTAAATTCATAAATAACTTTAAATCAGTAGCAAAAATTAAACTCTTTCACCACAAATTCTTAGATTAAATTAGCATTGAGTACCTGATGTAGCTAGCTAGCTGATCATGTGACTTCATTACAAATGCTAGCACTAACAAGCATGCTAATATCTTTTTATGAAAAATAGTACATGACAAACCTTCGTGGGTAAAACAGTTTCTATTTCTCCTGTGCGTATTGCTACTGTTACTATGGTTACCATGACTCTACCATGACTCTTCATGTGCATAAGGGAGATGCACGGCGCAATAACACAGGGGCGAGGGGATACAATTGCGGCATCTGTAATGACGTGACGAGGACAAATGGGTGAGATTTGGGCAGGTGGGAGTAAGACACTGACTGTTCCTGCATCTTAATGACAAACTCCATACGTCTCGATGTTCAGAGTGCTGCTTTTTATTGGGATTGGATAAGTAACAGCAGCAACATCCCCCCACCTCAAATGTCAACCGCATTAGGTTTCCCTTTACAGCCGAAACGCCACGAAACCAACCATAAAGCAATCTCAGACCTGTTGATCCCCAGACTCCAAAAGAACCAGGATGAGCATTTTTACAGATGTGGTGGAGCTTCTGTGTAATAAAACCAAGGCGATTACCTTAAACGCTTTGTTTTTTCTCGTCTTTATTTATTTTTTTTTTACTCAAGCGTACGCTCGCTGTCAGGATTGCCGACGTCAACCGAGACGAGCGTGCTGATTGGTGGGAGGAGGATGGCTTGGATGGATGGTGCTTCTGACAACTTCCTGTTGCTGTCAGTGGCAGTGATAATAAGGTGATGGAGAGATGATGGCATTGTGACTTACCAGACATTACTGAAAAAGGACAAAAAGATAGAAAAAAAGAAAAACAGACACACATATGATAGATGAGTAAATAAATCATAATTGTCATGATGAAATGATTTCATTAAACAACACAAAAAGATGCACGTGGAAACAAGATGTGCACAATATACATACAATACAATCAGTAAGGGGTTGAACACTGTTAAGGAGCAAAATCAACACAATCACCTTCCGACCAATCAGATTCAGGATTAAGTGGAGTGAATGTTACCGCCTTAAATGTGGATGTTTACTACAAAAGCCTGTAAGTTGTTACTTTTATACCACTAGTAAACCTTTTAAAGAAATGACACAAAGATGTCATGCATTTTTTTTTTTTATTATCCGTTTATAGTTACCTTTACATCTACCACTATAGTATTTATATTATATATATAATTAACATTCATTTTTAACATTAATTAACATGAATTTTTGTCTTATTGTCTTAATAATGTCTTATTAACATTCATTTTTCCTCTCCATTTGAGCTAATAAGGCAAAAAAAAAAGCTACTTTTCATGCTATCGGAAAAAAAATATTGAAAATCTCGCAAATGACAAAAGCTCTGACACTGGAGACGCCTTCCTTTTTTCCTTCCAGAAAGCTGCATCATTTCACAATGAGAAAGTACAGGAACATTCTTTTCTTTTCTCACTTTTTTTCTTTTTTCACAGCTAATCCATTTGGAGTTCGTCCAACATTCGGCGATTGAAATCTAGCTAAACCAGCTCGAACTCACTTCATCATTTCCTAATCTCTTATCTAATCTCCTGGTGGATTTATCAGCGCTGTCTGTTTGTAAGGAGGATACATGATGATGAATCTATGATTAGGGGGAGACGTGAAGACCAGAGTAGCCTTGTTAAAAAAAATTATAATGAAAAATAAATCACCCCTATTCTCCTGTGCTTTTTTTTTTTTTTTTTTTTTTTAGAGAAACTTTCCTCGCTCTGCTTCCTGTTTAAGCTTCATTAACATGACCGCTCGCTCAAGCGGACTCGAGCTTTCGGCAAATACATCAAATCTATCTCTAAAGACTAGAAGTCCAGAAAAGAAAAAGAATTTGTTTCGAGCAAAGGGAATATCTGTTATATCCGGAAGAGCGTTCCACAAAATAAATGAGATGTACACTATAGGCACAAAAGCTTGTAGACACCTGAGCATAGGATTGGTATGTTCTTCTTTTTGAATATCCTATTCCACATTTAATCCCTATTTATTGTTCTGGGAAAATGTTCCACTATTTCGGAGTGTGCTTGTGGAAAATTGTGTGAGATTCATTTAGATACATGGGGGCTAGTAAAATCAGGTCCTGATGTAAATGAGGTGAGGAGGTAATTTTAAGTCATCCGTAATGAGAGAGCCAGTGGTGAATGTGGCAAAGAAAAACTCCATGAGAAGTCCTGAGGAAGAAACCTCGAGAGGAACCAGACTCAAAACTGATCCCATCCTCAGCACCAAATGTCCATTCATTACAGTTCCATCATTGTTGAGGTGTTTAGTGATGGGCGCTTAAAATGCGGAACTGTGCATGCAAACTGCTGATATTGATGACAGTCCAAATCCATCCTCAAAGTTCTTGAGTTGCTCAGTATATCAACTTCATGGATATTTAGGCTGTTAATGTGAAACCATCCCCAGCTGTACAGAGTGGTCTCCTATTGAAGAGACCTCCATCCAGAGAAGAAAGAGACAGGAAAGGTGTTGAATTGTTGAGGTCAGAGCCCTATAGCAGGAGATCTTCCACTCCAACCCATGTTAAAGCATATCTTCATGGAGCTGGCTTTGTGCACAGGGTTTGCATTGTCATGCTGGAACATGTTTAGATCTAGTTTAAGCAAAGTGGCAA
>JAAIIK010020210.1:708522-725703 GCA_014706435.1 Silurus glanis
TCACGGGACTTAGGTCATTCTCCGGATGCGGGACTTCCTCCGCAGAGGCGTTGACGTCTGTGGGGCGGCCCTTAGCGGCTTCTGGGACCGCACCATCGCGATTGGGTGGCTCTAGAAATGGCCAGGGGTTGTCAGCCGGGTCTTGGACGGCGATGAAGCTCTCCACAGGGCCTCCACCCACTACTTCATCCTTGGAGAAGTCCAGTAGAGCGATGGTGCCTCCACCAAGACCTGGGCTGGTGTCTTCACTCCCTGAAGGCCTTGAGACTGCCAGGCCGTTCCTATGTGCACCTGGTGGCTTGATGTCACCTCCAGCGTGACTTGCGGACGGACCGTCGCTGTCGGAGGAGCTCAGGAGCGAGACGTCGCCTGGAGAGGGGCTCTGAGATGTGACTTCGCTTGGAGAGGAGCACAGTGCCGTGGTTTCGCCCGGAGAGGAGCACAGTACCGTGGCTTCCCCCGGAGAGGAGCACAGTGACGTGGCTTTCATTTCAGGGAGACTGTGAGGCGATCCGTCACCTTCAGAGAGACTTGGAGGTGCGGCTTCGCCTTCAGGGAGACTTGGAGGCGTGGCTTCGCCTTCAGGGAGACTTGGAGGCGAGCCGTCGCCTTCATGGAGACTTGGAGGCGAGCCGTCGCCTTCATGGAGACTTGGAGGCGAGCCGTCGCCTTCATGGTGGCGGTTCGACTTCCCCTTCATGGCCAGGCGGCGGTTCGACGTCCCCTTCGCGGCCAGGCGGCGGTTTGACGTCCCTTTCGCAGCCTCGGAACTGAGCTGAGTGCTCTGGGGAGCTCTGTAGCGGAGCTGCGCTCTCCTGGAGGTCCTGGAGCGGAACGGAGCTCCCAGGGAGATCCTGGAGCGGAGCTCTCTGAGACACCCTGGAGCTGAGAGGAGCTCTCGGGGGCTCTCTTGAGCTGAGAGGAGCTCTCGGGGGCTCTCTGGAGCTGAGAGGAGCTCTCGGGGGCTCTCTGGAGATGAGAGGAGCTCTCGGGGACTCTCTGGAGCTTAGAGGAGCTCACGGGGACTCTCTGGGGTGGAAAGGAGCTCTCGGGGACGCTCTGGGACGGAGAGGAGCTCTCGGGGATGCTCTGGGACGGAGAGGAGCTCTCTGTGGAGACCTGGAGCAGAACGGAGCTCTCATGGAGGTCCTGGAGCGGAACGGAGCTCTCCTGGAAATCCTGGAGCGGAACGGAGCTCTCCTGGAGGTCCTGGAGCGGAGCAGAGCTCTCCTGGGGTCTCTGGAGCGGAGCCGAGCTCTCGTGGAGGTCCTGGAGCGGAGCTGAGCTCTCGTGGAGGTCCTGGGTCGGAGCTGCGCTCTCCTGGAGGTTCTGGGGTGGAGCTGCGCTCTCCTGGAGGTCCTGGGGCAGAACTGCGCTCTCCTGGAGGTCCTGGGGCGGAGCTGCGCTCTCCTGGATGTCCTGGGGTGGAGCTGAGCTCTCTTGGAGGTCCTGGAACAGGGTGAGGATCTCCTGGAGGCCCTGGGGCGGAGCGGAGCCGTCCTGGAGGGCCTGGAGCAGGGCGGAGATCTCCTGGAGGTCCTGGGGCGTAGCGTAGATCTTCTGGAGGGCCTGGAGCAGGGTGGAGATCCCCCGGAGGACCTGGGGCGGAGCCGAGCTCTCCGGGAAACCCTGGTGCGGAACGGAGCTCTCCGGGACACTCTGGAGCAGAACTGTGCTCTCGGGAGCGAGAGAGAGAGAGGGTGGAGATCCGCGCTGACCATCCCTAGTTCCCTTGTGAGAAGCCGGATGAAATGGGCGCATGAGCCGAATTCGCCTCCAGTCACGCTCCCCAACCCACTGGCCAGAGAGAGGGGTTCTCCAGACAGTAGAGACATATGGAACGTGATCTTCGCGCTTTCTGATGGGTAGAGAGATGAGTACGACTCCATATAACCTTCCACACTCCGTAAAAACACGCCCCACTCAGCCCTGTTGCCGGAGAAGCGAGCCGGGAACTCCGTGATGTCATCAAGGGGGCGTGGCGCTGCCGAGCACGACCGAGAAACGGGTTTTCCCGGAGGCGGAGCTTGGCCGCCGCTTGATCGCGGCCAAGCGAATCCTACTCCCGAGGTTCAGTTCGCGCCGGGACCACGGCGGTAATCCGATCATGTTCCCTTTTTTCTTTGTCCTTATATTCCTTTTCGGGGGTCCGTTATTCTGTAATGCGAGAAGCTATATATACATATATATATTTGGCATGATCTACATTATTTACAGCATACAGCATTTAATTATAATAATAATAATAATAATAATAATAATTTTTAAGTATAAATTTCTTTTTTTTTTACATTTGTTCTTGTGTGTGTGTGTGTGTGTGTGTGTGTGTGTGTGTGTGTGTTGGGGTGGTTCCTGAAGGCACCCCATCGTGCTGTAGAGGGTTTGAAGTGTCATTATGTTACTGTTTGTTTGAGTGGATTAAATGGCACGAGTCTAATAAAGCAGAGAAGGTCATGGCATTGAGGAGAAAGGGAGATGGAGAAGGAGACAGAGAGCTCAAAGAGAGAAAGAGAAAGAAAGAGAGAAAGATGGAAAGAGAGAGTGAGAGAGGAGGAGGCGGAGAGCTCAAAGACAGAGAAAGAGAAAGAGGGAGAGAAAGAAGGGGAGATAAGCGATTGGGTGACAAAGAAATAGGCAGAGAGCTTAAAGGGAGAAACGGAGAGAAAGAGTGACAGAAGGAGACAGAGAGTTCCAAGGGAGAGAAAGAGGGAGTGAGAGTGCAAGAAAGAGAGAATGAGAGAAAGCGTGAGAAAAAAAGGAGAGAGGGAAATAAAGAGAGAAAGAGGGCGTGAAAGAGAGAGTGTGAGAGGGAGACTGAGAGAAAGGGTATGACATTGGGAAAGAACGAGAGAAAGGGATTGAAAAAGTGAGTGCAAGAGAGAGCGTCAGAGAAAATGAGACGCGGAGCTCAAAGGGAGAGAAAGAAGGAGCAAAAGAGTGAGAGAAGGAAAAAGAGAAAGCGGGAGAAAGACAGAGCGGGAGAAAGAGGGTGTAGGAGAAAACGAGAGGGAGAGAATGAAAGAGAGGAAGAGGGAGAGAAAAACAGAGCGGTGGAGAAAGAGAAATACACAAATTGAAACGTATACAGAGTTACAGGTTTTCCTTTGACTGTAATGAAACACTGAAACTGGAGACTCCTTTCATAGACGTTACAAAAATCTTCCCCGTATCAAAAAAATTCAAAAGATCACTCGCTTTTTAAATCTGTTTGAGGAATGAGACGTTACCATAGCGACGCTGAGACGTTCCACAACAGCACACACATTAGCATTCGCGTCGTCAGGTCATGCAACAAAAGGACACACGTTCACCTGATACGCACTCTATACACACTACTAGAACATTCACCTCCGAGTCACTGCATCACTAATCATCACTAATCCCAACCTGGGTCTAGATTAGGACCCCCGAGTCTCTCTAAATCCCCCGCCATTTATCCGCTAAGTGTCAGATCGGATCTTTCGCTCGTCCTGCCAACGGTTTGATTAAAGTTTACACGCCCTCGAGCTCTTTTCTTAATCCTGTGTAAATAAATGAAAAGGGCCTCTACATCAAGGCCTTTCCTTCTTCTTCCCTCTCTCTCTTTCTTTCTGTGGAAGAGAGATGAATTCTTCCCCGACTCCTCCACTCCTCTCGCACTTAATTAAAAGGAAGTAATTGGAGCCAGAGGTTCAAATCCCTGCACTTCATCAGCGAAGACACTTTTTTTTAGACCTTGATGTGTTTCCACTCTTCCTCCTGATGAATACGTTCCATTCGTTCTCACCCCCATTTTTTTTTTTCTTAAAGCACTTAAACTTCCTCACCGATCTTGAGGAATGGCGCAGGAGCCCTCGGCCATCTGTTCTACCTGAAACACGGCTTTACATCACGCTCCTGCACTTTATCTTTCCTGACAAACGGGATTCATGATTTTCCTTCCTAACGAGCGACTCGTGTATTCTGGCTTCTCGATGTTATGCTTATGATTACCGCAGGAAAGCGGAGAAAAGACGATCTGGCTGGAAACAGGACTAGAATAAATAAGGTGTGATGTATTTACGGGAGTAACGGTGGGCGATGTGTCATAACGCAGGATATTTTCACACCCTGTAGCGATGATCACGATATCTCACGGAGCGACTGAGAAATGGAAGTAACACGAGTAAAAAAAAAAAAAAAAAAACGTCTGGACAAAAAACGAATGATTTACAACAAAGCGAAGATTTGATTTGAGAACATACGAAGAAAGCAGGCCACACACACACACACACACACACACACACACACACACACACACAGACAATAAGTACAATATTCCACATCCTGGTTCAATTCTCAGGTCTGATTGGTCTTATGGTGTTTTTTTGCATATTGGCATGACCCAGACTCTAGTTTCTATAGCAACAGCTCAAACAAAGCATGCATGTATTTTCACAAAATCTGCTGCTTCAGTGTTCTTTAATCTTTTTCAAGTATAACTACAAGCATTGAAGTGTCGAGAGCTTTAATTGACAATTACATTAAGTTTATGCACAGAGTCATGTCATTATTAACAGTGTTGACCCTTCTGTCAATCAACTTCTGGTCCAAACTGATGGCGTCCCATTCTTGCATAATCAACGCTGTCAAAAACTTTGGAGAAGTTCTCAATGGAATTAAGGTCTTGGGAGTTTCCTGATTATGGACCCAAAATTTGTTCTCTAAACTACTTAGTCGTCACTTTTGCAAGGTGCTCCATCATGCTGGAAAAGGCATCGTTCATCACCGAACTGTTTCTTTGAATGGTTGGGAGAAGTTGCTCTCGGAGGATATTTGGTACCATTCTTTATTCATGGCTGTGCTTTTAGGCATAATTGTGAGTGATCCCACTCCCTTGGCTGAGAAACAACCCCAGACATGAATGGTCTTAGGATGCTTTACTGTTGGCATGACACAGGACTGATGGTGGCGTTCACCTTTTCTTCTCCAGACGAGCTTTTTCCCAGATGCCCCCAAACAATCAGAGAGGGGATTCATCAGAGAAAATGACTTTACCCCAGTCCTCAGCAGTCCAATCCCTGCACATTTTGCAGAATATCAGTCTGTCCCTTCTGTTTTTACTAGAAAAATAGCTTTTTTTTGCTGCCCCTCTTGACACCAGACCATCCTCCAAAAGTCTGACTGTGCGTGCAAATGTACTCACACCTGCCCACTGCCATTCCTGAGCAGCTCTGCACTGGTGGTGCCCTGATCCCACAGCTGAATCAACTGTAGGAGACGTTCCTGACGCTTGCTGGACTTTCTTGGGCGCACTAAAGCCTTCTTCACAACAGCTGAACCTCTCTTTTTGAAATTCTCGATGAGCCGATAAACAGTTGACTTAGGTGTCTTCTTACTAGCCGGAATATCTTCGCCTGGGAATCGCTTTTTGTGCAAAGCAATGATGACGACAAGTGTTTCCTTGCAGGTAACCATTCTTAACAGAGGAAGAACAATGATTTCAAGCACCACCCTCCTTTTAAGGATTCCATTCTGATATTCTAACTCAATCAGCATGACAGAGTGATCCCCGTCTATATCTATCTATATCTATATAAATCTTTAATTTTGACATTTGTAAAGCTTATAGTAGCTGCTTGTTGAGGACTGCATGGGGGAGTTCTCCTTTGAACAAATTCATTCATACTGGGTTGTTTCTAACTGTAAAAAATAAATAAATAAATAAATAAATAAATAAATAAATAAATAAATTGAGTATGAAAGGTTAAGCAATTTGTGTAAATCAACATTATTGTATTTTGCAGACGGCAAGCTGACAACTACGCTTAAAAAAATGTATATCAAATATAATACATTATCTTGACAAATCACAGACATTTATTTCGGTGGTGAAGGTACAAGCATCTAGAAAATATAATCAATTAAAATTTGAATAATATTTAAATGAAATATGCATAAATTAAATATACAAACATTGAAAACAAGCATTTGAACGTAGTAAAGTCGTGGTGAATCACGTTTGAAAACAGATAAGTTACTGTTGTAGTAGACAAATGCTATAAAAAAAGAACGGCGCGGAGAAGAGAGCGAGCTAACATGTTTAATAAAATAAAAAAATATGCATTGGCATACAAATGCATAATCGTTCGCTGGAAACCACAACAGTGTGTCTGAAAAAGTGTTTACTGCTGCTTTTAGATGTAGTGTTTGTTCGCACTTTCCCGAAGTTACAAACAAACAGTTTACAAAACAACACCTCATTAAACCACACCATTTTCACATGATGAGGATTCTACAGTTTTTGCTCACCGTGCTGATGTTTCACCTTCATCCATGACACCAGTGTTTGCAATAGCTGTCTTAATATTGATGGAACTGAAACTAGATGTTACTATAAACAGTGCATCCACTTGGAACGCTGATTCAACTGACAGCAAACTACCTGTGAGCATTCAATTCTGACCCCAGAATATAATCCTGTATAGCAGATTCTCTGCAACATTAACCACAAACGTGTTCCATTACAAAATGTTCAGCATTTCGTTCATGCATAAATGAATCATACCATCCAGACATACAGTAAATGATCTTACAAAGGTATGACGCGTTCTTCCAAAACAAAACTTATAAGCAAATTAGCAACATTTGCAGCTACAATTGCAGCACAAAGCTAATTAGCTACTAGCGAAATAGAACTTGCATAAATGATGGTCAAAGTCACTGGTATGATCTGTGCAGTGGAAAAAAGCGTGTTCATTAGCGTAACATTAATAAGAAATGAACCCACTTCCTTATCAATAATCACCTCGGCTATTTTGAGCTCAACAAACAAGGAAACGTCTGTAACACAAACCGGTGTTTTACATCAGATAGAATTGCAAACGGCGGAACTTTGATGTTTCAGAAACTACACAAATCTTCGAATCGGAGGAAAAACTATTTGTAAAACTATTCTTTGATTTAAAATTGAAACTAAGGGTCTAGACATAAACACTCACAGTTATCCGTTCATCTCTGTCGTCTACGTTCACACCATCTTTCTTCCAGGAGATGGTGGGTTCTGGGTGTCCACGTGGAGGCTGGCACTCCATCACGGCCGGTTCTCCAGCGGCCACCATCACATCGCTGGGGTTCTGCCTGAATTCATCACGGAGAACTGCAAAGAAAGAAAAGAAGAGAAAATGAATTGCCGATATTTGTATTGTGGGTGCAAAAAAAAAAGGTAGCTTTCTGGTAGCTAGTAGTTCTGCAGGTCATTGATTTGGTGTAAAACGGTGGGTTAATTTAATTATTTAAAAATAAAATAAAACAATTCTTCAAAAGGTCATGCATTTAAATAAATGTAATAATTCAATAAAATCTAATTACAAATTCAATTAAAATTAATTGATTAATTGGTTAACCAATAATACATTTTAGCATTTTAAGCAATGAATTAATTGTAATTAATAGATTTACACATTTAATTTAATAAAAAAATATATATTTTTGATTAAACAAATGAATGTACACACACACAGTTCGTAACTAAAATATGTTTTTAGTGAAAGCTTTTAATTATATTTTTACATTTATGGCATTTGGCAGACCTTTTTATCCAGAACTACTTGCAATTATTGTATAATTTTTAATATACAGCACGGTTAAGGGGTAAGGTACTCAAGGGCCCAGCAAAGACAGCTTGGTGGTACTAAGATTCAAACTCGCAACCTTCTGATCCAAAGTCCAACATCTTAAGCTTCTCTAATTTGTCATCTTAACCCCTGAGCTACCACGATCCCCCAGAAACAGAACCATTCATTGGTTATCCACATTTTGGTTCTGAAGCAGAACATAGTTTGTAAGCCTTCCGTTGGAAATGCACGGAAAGGTGCCGCATTAAATACTGGCAGCTTTTCAATAACAGCTTTTTTTTTTTCGTCTGAGCTACTGTTTCTTGGAGAGTGTACAGGAAAAGCCGCACTCGCACCGAGCGACGCCAAGTGTTGGCTCTGAAACATGTAGAAACTGAATCTTAACAAAACTTTCAAATGCAATCTACGAAACAAGCTGAAAATTTCCACCCGGACTTCGCATTTAGTTTCTGTACAAGACATCCGAGCCTCCCTATTTAAACATTCAAGTATGTTCTCGTCTTATTTTCGGGTTGCGGTTCGTTACTTCACCGCACGGTTAAGATGAGATAACGTTCCGCCAATAAGTCTCGAGGTAACACCGAAACATCCTTTAACACGGTAAACAGAACAGGAAGCCGATTTGCATTCGCAAACACAAACGTCGATCTTATTATTCGGCGTTTGTGTAAAATGCAGAACATTTCCTCGATCTTTTCCTGGACTTGCTCCGGTCTCTTGCATCTCTCTGATGATCGGCTGTCTCAGATCAAAGTGAGGTGTAACCTGAACTCCTGACTGCCTACAAATTCCTTCGAGCCCTTAAGCACTTAATTGGCCATAAGATCTCGCTTTCTGCTGCTTGTAAGTGCACAGTGGGTTCAGCTCTCCCACACTCAACTTAATGTAAAAAAAAAAAATATATAAAAAAAAGTAACAGCAGCCGAATCTGTGAAAGGAAAGGTGTTTTACAGAATCAGGAAGAAAAACCCTAGCGGTTCAACTTCTCTCAGTTTATCCTTAACTTTTCCCATAATAACTAGATGTGTGCTCATTCAATTACAAGGGTGTTAGTAAAGTCAGGTACTGAAGTAGATTAGGTGAGGAGGACTGGGGTGCCATTCCAATTCACCCCAAAGGTGTTTAATAAGTTTTGAGTTTTAAGTTGAGTTTTTCCTTGCCACTGAAGTCCCTGAGACTTTATGAGGAAGAAACCTTAAGAGGAAAAAAAGAATCGAAAGGGAAACTGTCCTCATCAACGAATGTCTATTTATTACAGTTCCAGAAAATTGCACCGTGTATCTAATGAAAAGTGCGAGCGTGACCTGAGCTTCAGTGAGGGGACACTATAAAAGCTACTCCGTGGTGGTCCTAGATGGAAAACGATGGATGGCTTTGTGAAGCCTTCTGTTTTGTGTCCATTCTCACACACCTCATCTTTCTATATATACATATATATATAAATGTGTGTGTGTGCTGTTTGTTCTGGTGTATATCTTAAAGAGCATTACGTAGGTAATAAACACTGCTCATTCGTTCCTTCTGCTCTAATTAAAGCTGCATTCCTCCACTTCACCTCTTCTCTCTAAGATTACTGAGACAAGTGAGAAATAGAGAGAGAAAAGGGGACACAGTGTTACAGAAGCTATTAATAGATAATAAAGTACTGTAAGAGCTTGCTGTGGTATCACGGTGCTTCCCACATCACATGTTTCGCTTGTTAAACACTATAAGAAAGAAAGATATTTGGATAGATAGAATGGTGCTTTATGCTTGTCACATAATCTTTACAAAGTGAATTTCTTTCTTCTTATATCCTAGCAATTTTAGGAAGATGGGGTCTAAGCACAGGGTCAGCCATGATACAGCTCCCCCTGGAGCACTGAGGCTTAAGGGCCTTGCTCAGGGGCCCCAAGCGTGGCAGCTTCACGATTTTGGGTGTTTGGACCCCCGACTTTCCGATTAGGGCCTTAACCACCAAACTACTATTTGAACCCTATGTGTATGTATTTGACATCCCTGTGATCTGATTATACTGAATCTATTATGCATCTTCTTGTAAAACTGAAGTCAGAAGTGTGCTGATACTGATTTACATGACTTTTACCATGGTTTTACCAGGACAATATACAACATCTTTAACAACAGGATATCGAGTTTTTCAAGATGGTATCTCATATTTTTTGAATGGTTAGAGAGAGTCTCAGAAACTTCAGCTGAAAACAAATGTTAAATCTTCATCTGTTTCCCTTGTTGTACCTGTTCGTTTAGTCACTGTGGGGTCTAAAGCATTTACCTGGGATGCTCCTCATCTTCGGCATTCTCTTCTATATTCTATTCGAGAATGTGCCTGTTTGATCAATTGTAACAGTTAAATAGTTCTTTGTCTTTATTTTTATGATTATCACTTAATTGTATGGTGTCATTATTATGTCATCTGATAAATGATATTCCTGGCATTGTATACAAATGGAATGAAAAAGATCTTCTTAATCAATTTGAGGTAGCGAATTTATGGTACTGTAGAACTACAAGTACGTAATTTGGAAAAAATCCACCCACTCTTCCAAATGAATAAAGTCCAATGAATAGTTTTCAAACCAGACAATTAAGACTAAAAGGCAATAGTGTCTTAAAACATACTGAAAAACCAGTAACATACAAGCTACTACTGTAGAACAAGACACACAAGTGGGACAAATCTGCAAGTTTGACGTTTAACATTTCTGTTCTTCTTTCTACCTTTGGATTTAGCCAGCGGCCAAGTTCCAAACCACGGCAGTTGCGTTAGCAAGGATTAGCAACATTTATTCAACAAACGCACTCTGTCTTCTCGCTTGTTGTTACAGAAAGGAAACAGATCTCGACCTCTAGCCTCGCTCTTAGTCCAGGATAAGCGTCAGTTCTCCCAGGATCGTCTCCGGGTACTTCTGTAGCGAAAAATTAAAACCAGACCCGAGCAAATGTCAAATCAAAATGAGATCTGCCTCACTGAGGCTTGCACGTTAATAAAAACCAAGACGGGACACCACACACAGGCTGGGCTGGCTTGATCAAATGAGATCTGCTCAAAGGAAATGAAAAGATTTCTCTGAGCGTCCTCAGAAGTTTCCTGCTATACTCTGACGGAGCCAACAGGGAACTGGGGATTTGCTCATGAGGCACATCAAAACCCGATGCTGGCTCATGTACAGGGAGATTTTTCGCTTGGAACATTTCCATTAGAAAAGAGCTCACCCTTGTGAAGGGTTGAAAAAGGACAAAAGGACGAGAGAACAGGGTGTCATTCCGTAAAGCACGCTAGTCAAAACACTACCGACTTAAATCAAGACTACGTAAAACTGACCTCTGTATGAACCCTATGAATCAATAAACATACAAGCCTGGTGATCTGAGACTCCGATTACGAGTTGACTCCCAAAATGCCGTTTTGCTCCAGACAAGAATGTTTCTGTCTTGTTAAGCACCAGTGTCATTGGTAAAATATGCAGAGTCATGAATAAAATCAGAGCGCTGGGATTAAAATAGTGCAATAACCAATCTGGACAAGGAACTAAAAAAAAAAAGAAAAAGAAATGTAAAACCATGGGTGTAATCATTCCCAGATGTGACTCCTGGTGCAGTCATTGTTTTTCCTCCAACTTTTTTGTAGATGATAGAGAATGCACCGATTACAAGAGGGCATGTATATATCTTTCCCCAAATTAGTCTAGTAAAGCAACACAGCTGTCAATCAAAAAAGACCTTAATGATTTGGTTTCATCTTTACAAAATCTGCAAGCGCCTGTATGCATTTCGAAATGGTACATGTAGTACGCTTTTATTTCTTTGCTTTAGACAGACAAATCATCAATTTACTTAAATGCCTTTTGACTTCTAACGCATGGCCCCTTACACAAACACTCCTTTGTAGTGCAACAAAGAAAAAAGAGTCAATAAAACCAGACGTTCTTTTCCTGTTCTGTCTCCAGGAAGGTGCAGCTCTACCTCTGCCATGTTAATCTGTATTCCATGTGACTCCCAGGACGCCCCTCGGCCTCCTAAGTGTTGTGATACTTCATATTCACGTAGCAGCAGTGCTGCAGAGAGAACGCGAAGTAAACGCAAAGTTTATTGAGAATACTCAGGAGATAATCCACCAATACTTGTAGCGAAGCAGTAATATCCAGTGGTGCGCTCCGGGAGCGCGGTCCACGAAGTTCTGTGAAAGCAGAGACAGTTCGTGGAGAGAATCCACGGATCCGCGCTATGGAAAGCGCTGCGCTGGGCAGCAACGGATAAACGTGGTGCAGACAGCGTGAACATGGAAAACAGCAGGATCGGGGTAATCCGGGGGGCCGTTGAGAGAACGCGGAGTCCGAGAAGAAGGGTACGTAGCGGGATACGTATACGCGATTACACAGACCGACATGAACCAACACATACGATCATGCACAAACAATAACGGACCGTGAGTGTGTGGAGGTGAGGGGCTTAAATAGGAGATGGGATGAGTGAGTGAATGAGAGTCAGATGTGTGTGATCAGCATGACTGTGAGGAGCGCACGGGAGAAGAAGCAGGGTGCTTCGGGGAATGCCGCCGCCGAAGGGGGCGTGTCAGAGGGATTCCTGACATAACCGACGTTAAGTGGCAAATTTGCCCCCCCCCTTGTGATCGAGATATTAGGGTTCGGCGACATAAAAAAATCGACATAACCGATTAGAAAATGCTAAGACAAAGCGAGAATTTGGCGGTTCCACTTCAAAAATGTCGACTTAATAGGGTTGGCGAGTTAACCGAGGTCGAGATAAGTGGGTTCGACTGTATATTAAAAATGATGCGTCATGATACATATGCCAACTACTTTACATAGGTCCTTAAAAGATTCATCCAGAGGAGCAAGCCAGGAACCTCAAGGAATTCACAAGACTCCTAAAATCAAGGTATTTCTAAAGTAAACAAGGTTCTTTGGATGTGTAATGAGTCTCATTTTCCAAAAAGGTCTCTTATGCGCCTTTTTGGACACTAAGTATTTATCTAAAGGGTATACCTGGGAACCGCAACACCAAAAAGCGTAGGGTTCTCTGAAAATATAATGGCTATTCAAAGCAGTTCTTGTAAAACTAAATCCTTCTGTTGTTGGGTTCCACACCGAACAATTCTCCCAGAGAAGTAACCAAAGAATCTCTGAGACGGTCGCATTTTCCAAGAAAGCATCATCGCTTCCCCAGGTCTGGCTTTCTAGTTTTTTTGTTCATCTTTTTTCTTCGTTTCTGAGCTTTCTCCTCGTTATGTTCCGTTACAAAGCGAGCACTTGGGACATGGTGTTTTATAGCTTGTTCTCTACAATCACTGCACAGACATGGTGAAAGTACAGTAAGACTCTTTGGTATACAAGACAAAAGTGAAAGAAAGGAAAAAGAAAATACAAAACAAAGCAAAACAAGGTAAGTGTACCATCTTGTCCTGCTTGATGATGTCATCTGTTTAAAGTGAGAAGCGTGTGCGTTCTAGTGCGTGTAATGGGGGGGGGGGGGGTTTTGACAATGTTAGGCATCTGGAGCTGGTGTAAACATTACAGCATATCTCAGCTGTGTGGAAATAAACAGTGCGTGACAAACTAAACGGAGGCAGAAACAGAATTCATGATACTATGCGTCGTTAGCCCTGCATCCGCTCCAACGTCAAATTCGCTTGTAAAGTGATCAGGAAGTTCGGTAACGTAAACAGGCAGACGTGTCAAGAGACAGCTAAACAGGACCAGAGTGTTTATTTAGATGAATACAAATGGTATCATGTATTTTTTGGGGGTTTTTTGTGCAAGACATATGTTGTTTAAATTGATACGAATGTCCCAGTGTGAATCTCTGCAGGCATATGACCATGTTCTACAAACAACAGAGGTTTTAAATCCTAAACTACATGTTTATGTGTTTGTTTATTGCTTGTAACCTTTAAAAAAAAAAAAAAAAAGAACGGTCATTGTTAGCTAAGAGTCGTAAACCTTGTAAAGTGCCTTCGGTATACAATAAATACGGTTAATGGGAAGAGAAACCACTCAGAGATGACAGCTTGGAGGTGAACAGGACTGCATTTCGAGCTCAAACAAGAAATAAATGTACATCATGAATTCCTCATAAACACAAGGTTTTTTCCTCCTCACGGTAAGCTTTTTTGAAAAGCATGCAATAATGAGGCCCAGACGTTATTGAATAATGCACAACATCTCCATTCTGAAATTCTCCCTCCATTCTAACACGCACCAAAGCTCCTCAAAGCTCTCTCTCTCACTTTCTCTCTCTCTCCTTTTCCATGAGCTGTTACTCCTGAGCAAACCTACAGAAATCAAAGAGCTGCCTAACCATTTTACTGCCACATGCTTTGCTTGGCAAGAATGAAGACAGGAGGTTTCTCAAATCTCCACTTATCTCACAGCCTCAGACCTGGGAAAAGCTTCATTTAGTGCACTTCATCTAGCTGGCATGCTTATGACCAGCTATAATCCGGTGGGTACTCTGAGTAGAAAGAGGTACAATCAGAGTTAAAGGAGTTCAGCAATAAGAAAACACTTCGTCAAGGGGTTCTTTAAGGGGTCATTGAATAACCAGTGGTTGTCCAATCCGACAATGTTTCTAATTGGAATCGTTTCTTAGAGCGAAACACTGTAAAGGTTTTTACATAGACACTTAAATGCCTCCCCATTGAGAGACAACTGAAGAACCCAGGAGCGATTCTAAATATTAAAATAAAAAGTTTGTATGATCTTTTTTTATTGTTGTTCTTGGCTGATGGGCCTTGCGCATAATTAGCAAGCTGTTACAAAAGTTAAACCCACAGGTGCAGAGATTTATTTAGAACCTTTGAAGGATAACCATAGGTATTTCCAACATTTTCTGCATGAAACATTTTTATGGGGAAACCCTCTGTTGTAGGGTTGTAGAAAAAACCTTTATGGGTCACCCCTGAAGAATACTGGGGGGGGTTTCCATTTCTTGGAAGCCTTTATAAGAGAGAAATTTGTAGAGCTCTGAATTTTCTAATGCCAGGTGCACACTGTGCGGTTTTGGCCATGATTTGTTTATCTGAGACAAATTTAGAAAGCCCTAAAAGATTCCTATAATCATTAAATTGGGTTAATTCCCAATCTCACCAATTTAGGCAGTTAACTGAAAACATTTACCTCATGATCTTCGGTTACAACATTTGTAATATGGATTTGAGTTGCGTAATTGGATCAAAAGTTGGTCACATGGTTGAATTTTGTTTGATTGCTTCAGAGGATTACTTCACAATAACAGATTATAATCTTATGTGGGTGCTTCTACTAAACCCAGGTGCACATTGGTTGATTCGGTTGTCTAAAAATCCCAAACTATTCCTATAATCCGAGGCTAAAATCCGTAGTCTTTGATCGCTGGTTTGTTTATCCACAGCAGATTAATGACTGTTGCGATTGGTTTTTTTCCTCCGGTGAATTTCTAGCAGAAAATTTTAGACTCTTTTCTATAGTGTGACTTCTATGACGGATGTCAATTCAAAAACCAACAGGAGTGGCAAACCCGATGAAGCGATTAGCGCAACAACTTCAAACCACCTCAGGGAAAAAATGCCAAAATGAGTCAAGTGGACAGTACAGAAATAAGTGAAACGTATTTAGTTATGGAGTGTTTGCATGAAATTTTTATTATCAAGGTATGTGAATCATGAACAAAATTAATGCTACAGATATCGTTAGCGAGAGAACGTTGGTCTGAACGTGTCAAGGATTAATGAAATAAAAATTTTTTTATGTGTGAGTCAGTTCTTTACTGTCATACAGTCTGACATTATAACCATTGAGATCCTACAGTGTGAAATGGGGATCAGGTTTGTACAGTCTGACAAGCAACAATTGCCGAAGACTGTGAAAAATCGCAGTGTGTGCTTTCTTCTTTCCGAAACAATTTTAACAAGAACCTTTTCTGAAAGTAAAAAGAGTTCTAGTGTTCTTTTAATGATGACTCTTCTTCCATTTTGTAGAGGTTCTATTATTTAACCTTTTCTGGAAGTTGTAGGGTTTTGACATGGAGTCTTTTGAACAAGTGTTTCTTAAATATTCAACATTTCATACAAGGAATCTAAACTTGAAATCCTAGGTTCTACCCAGAGTGCATAGCTTTTAAACAATAAAATCCAATTTGGCATCCTAGATGGTTGGTTATTCAGATCTCTCCCAATGGATCAAAGGTATCAGTTGAGAAAAGGGTCAAAGTAGAAACTTTTAACAAAGCAGGAACACTGAACCTTATAGAGAAAACATCCTGGGATTAATGCGTGTTATTGTGACTGCAATAACTTCATATTAGTGCCGCAATTTCTGGAGCACAGGCAGTAGCCCTGATCGTAGAACCCAAACTGAGAACACAGCAATGGTGAGATCACATGGAATGGCTGTATGGCACATGGAAAAATTTGCTGAAATCCAAGCTTCAACATAGATTATGTGAAAAAAACATCAATATTACATTGAGGGAGCGTCTGAGGGGAAACACTACCTGACAGCTGAGTGCAGACAGAGAGGACTATTCACTCAGTTTCTGTTCATCCATCAGTGAAAACATAACTCTCAATATGTGGTTGTGAGGATTGAACAGGCATTCGTGTAGGTGTATGTGAAGAAGTTCTCAACGTTCTTGGCACGTTCATGTTCTAAATATACATGCAAGCGCATCAGAGAAGGAACAAGCCAAGGGACGGAGGAATATTACAGCCACAAAGCTGAAAAAGCTGTTCCTGATAATGAGTGCTGAAGAATGAGAGGAGGATTAGCAAGGAGGGAAAGAAAGAGGAAAAAAAAAAAAACACACTTTCGCTATTCTGTTTTGGAAACAAAACAAATTCCGATCGTGGATACCGTGGTCATTTCCTCTCCTCCCTGCTTTTGCTTAAGGACCGAATTAAATAGAATTGAACCTGTCTTTACATCCATACCAGAATCAGCTGCTGCTGCTTTTACATAAAGTGTTTCATTTATACATATGACAAATTAATCACAGTGTTGAAGAATAAACAAGAAGAAAATAGAAGCAGTGAGTGATAGTGGAGGGTTGGACAAGAGAACATGAGAGCTGTCAGGAAGAGATTGATGGAGCTGCTGCACAGATCCTGAGCAAGTCTTGTGTGACATATGTGATGTATGAGGAAAAAAAAATAGAAGGAAATGCTGACTGGAACATGAGAAATACTGAGAAAATCTGGGCTTTCCCCAAGTGTACCTACAGTACAAAACATGGGGTTTAAACTTTCTCATGTTGGTATATGAGGAAAAATCCCTCAGAATTAAAAGCAATCTTTAAGTACTAATTATATTATGTTTAGAGAACAGGATAAAGTTTGGTTTTGTTTATCTCAACTAGCATTAGTAGCAGCAATGGCTGTCTGTTAGCTTATGTATGTGAAAGAGGGCCGACAGCACAAGTCATGTGACAAAGGAGTTTAGAGGCATCTGTCCATGAGCACATGGCTGAAGAAACAAGCCACACCCCCCCCCCCCCCCCCCCCCCCCCCCCCCCCCCCAAAAAACAAAAAAACACCCCCCCCATCACCTCCACCCCCCACCCCAAAAATGCCAAAAATAAATTAGGAAAA
>JAAIIK010020210.1:725803-742456 GCA_014706435.1 Silurus glanis
AAAAAAAAAAATCCCACCCCATCTTACCTCAACCCCCATCCAGAAACTGGCCAAGAATAGATTAGGAAACATAATGGATGAAACATCCAAGAAAAATGATGCTAATACACAAAATGTCTCGAATCTTCTACATTTATTTATACAAAATTCCCACAAATCTTGTTTACTGTCTGCTTTGTTAGTCAGATCTGGATCGTGTATGTCTGAAGACGAGGTAAATCTAAGACTACAGACTCAGAGATTTTTGTCAAGGTAGTTTGCATTCCTTCTTTCGACCACATGACACACATACACAAACACACACACAAACCAGTCTGCAAAAGTGTTTTTTTTTTTTCCCGTAAACAAAGGTTTCTTTATACATGCAAGACACAAGAACACTCAATATGAAGAAACACACTTTGGAGCTCTTCTAACTTATTGTTTTGGCTACTGTTTGAGGGAATCAGGATTCGAGTCAAGAGATATCAGATATCGGTTGGCTGGGGGGAGGGGTCAAAAGTCACGTAGCTAGTTCAGGGCATGAGAAGATGATTAAAGGTGATGAACATGTGATCTGGCTTCTCTCTGCAGGAAGCTCACAGCTAACGGGTCAGATATTCTCCTGAATCGGCGCGTTAATGTATGGAAAGCCCTTAGAGGGTCCCAATGCTCGAGTGAAACCTGCAAACAAGACGGTGACGGTGCAAACGTACAGGAACAACAGAAGAAGATGGGATAAGAATGTAGTAAAAAAAGAAGATAGTGGAAAAATAAACCAGAAGAGCAAGATGAAGGAGAAAAAAGAGGAAGTGAAAGTAGAAGAAAATTTAAGTGCAGTGTGTCTATGTGGTCAGTAGATGTCTGGAGGAGCAGGACAATGTGATGATATAGCCAGTAGATGTCTGAAAATGCCGGATAGGGTGACGATGTAGTCAGTAAATGTCTGGATGAGCAGCACATGGAGACTTATGTAGTCAGTAGTTGTCTAGGAGCAGGACAGGGTGATGATGTAGTCAGTAGATGTCTGGAGGAAGAGAACATGGAGATTTGTGTAGTCGGTAGGTGTCTAAGAGCAGGAAAAGATGGTGTAGTCAGTAGATGTCTGAAGAAGCAAAACAGGGTGATGTATTCACTAGATGTCTGGAGGAGCAGGACAGGATGATGTCGAGAGGATCAGCTGCTGGAAGCTGCATGTGTGTGTTGCATTAAGGGCCTCCAGCATTTTCCTCAGCGCTGCGCTCAACACTATCAACAGGATGTTTCTGCATTTGATGGGGTAACAGATTAAACATTTCTCTCCATCTGGACATATCTGGCTGCAGAGCTTTCGGAGGACGCTCGACAACAACTCAGATATGTGTGTGTCATGTGGAGAAGAGAGTGAGATCCTGGCAGCAGATCAGCCACATAGACAGGAAACATAATCCAGCCTGTTTTTATGCTTTAAACCACTGAGGGGCTGCAGATGGAATGAAGGGGAACATTCGAGAAAGAAAGAGAGAGAGAGAGAGAAAGAAAGAGAAGCTGAAGTAACAGCACATCTTTCAGGCTTTCGTCATGGCCACTTTCATTCACTGCACCTCACTGCACCACATCCTCTTCCCCCCGATCTATCCACCAGCCACGGAAATGACAGAGTCGTGCGGAAAACAGCGGAACCAAGGAAGGAATTTAACCCTCATGTGTCACGCTGTTACAGGAAAATAATCAGCGGCGAGGTGGTACGATGAAGCGGGGGTGCCGTTATCACCCCAAAGTGGGTTACATTCAATTCAACTGATTATATACCCATGCAGCCGGATCTGTAGTGAAACAATTTTTCCAAGAAATGAAATAGAATTAACATACAGCAGAATACAGGTAAGAAAAAGACAAACTGACATGTTTTTCAGGCTGTATCTTCACTAATCCGGATAAATTAGAAAAACGTCATTTTCATCTAAAAACGCTCCTCGTCCGCACTTTCCTTTTCAATTGTTTCCCAAAAGTTGCTCATCCACATCGCAAAGTCTGAAAATGTTTACTTCCCTGTACCGAAAAAGTAAAACACTTCGACCTGCGTCATTTCCGCCCGGCATTTGTTTACTCTCAGTAACTTACAATTCGTCACCGTTTTTCAAAAGCCTCCGTTTTCACAGTCCCCGATGCGAAAACACCCTTTCAGTGTTGACGGAAGGCCAAAACGGCAAGAAAAATAATGAAATGAAAAATGAAAAAAAAAACTTTAGCGTGGACATGGCTTTAGCCTCTTAGAGCTAATTTGGACGTCGTTGAAACAAATGGGTTCTTGTTCTATTCTCTCTCGGTTTCTCAGTCGTTAAAATAACAGACAAAAAACAAATGTCCCCCGAGAATCCAGAGAAGCCATTAAAGCTGAAAACCAAGTTTTTCCTTTTTGGAAACGTCCTGTCGCTATAGCAATGATGACAAATTCAGAACAAGTCTGTGTTAATATCACCCATCGCCAGACACCAGTACCAGTACGAGAAACGATTCAAGAGCTTCTGACAAAACCAGAATAAAAAATTCAGCAAAAATGGATGTGAGCTTCATTGCTAAGATCATCTCCTCTGTCTGGAAAAGTAGCTGACTCAAACAGACCGCAGAACAGAGGAAAAAAGCCTGGGGCAGAACAGATGAGCAGGAACTAGAGACAGAGAGAGGAGATAATAGGAGGGCAGGAGACAGAACAAGAGAATGTTAAAGAGGGTGAGACATGGCCAACGAGGGGTCTCGGAACGCAGGCGATCGGTGAATCCAGAGGGACACAATGGCTTCCACATGGCCACTAAGCTCTACCAGATGGGACCGGAGAAGATGAAACAGCGCTATCATCGAGAACGATCTGGGACACAGGGACAAAACAGAGCTTCATAGGGAAGGAACGAGTAGAACAAAAGAGTGAGATCGAATAGTTTCACGATATTGAGGACGGAAAAGGGATGATGAGAAGATTTGAATAAAGGAGGTAAACTCAGGACCTGTCAAAACCCCTAGATGTGAAGAAAGAGGAAGACAAAGGTCAACAGAAGTGTCCTGTGAGTTTTTCCTCCTCCGGTTTTTATGGCGTGCTCAGCTACTGTTAACATCGCAGGAACATTCCGCTACCTGATTTATCGCTCTTCCTCTAAAGGGAGACTTGCTGCATGGCAGATATTTAGGGCTACGACACAAAAACACACAGTCGGTTCCAGAATATTCTCTTGATTTATTGCGCTGACGGGGAAAGAAACCGGTCCCCGGTGGGGAGAAAAACTCTTCTCAGCTTCCCCCTCGGGCCGCTGGTTCGTCCACAGCCCAGAAGCCAGGGCAGGATGTCGAAAAGCGTGAGCAAGCCAAAGCTTTTCAACCACCTTTCAGCTCACGGAAAAAGAGAATAAATAAAATATACACTCGTATGTCTCTCACACGCACACACAAAAAAAAAGACAGAGGGGGGGTGAGGTGAGGGAGAAAAAGACAATGAAGAGGATGGAAAAGAAGGAGAGGATGAGAAATAAGTAGAGAAAAAAATGATATGATGAAGATAAAGGACCAAGGAGAAGATGAAATAGAAGAATAGAAGCGCAAGAGGAAAAAGAGACAACAAAGAAGATGAACTAAATATAGAGAAAAAGACAGCAGTCCTGAGAAGCAGAAAATAAATAAGAGGATGATAAAAAAAAGTAAAGAAAAAAAAATGAGTAGAAGAAGAAAAAAGTGAAAAGAGAAGAAAAAGAAGTGGAAATAGAAGTTTTAATAAAAAAAAGTAGGAACAGATGAAAATGAAGAAGAACCTCATCATCAAGAATCAAGATGATGATAATGAAGAGAAAAAAGATGATGAAGATGAAAAAGATGATGTAGATGATGCTGTTAATAAAGAAGAAGAAAAGGATGAAGAAGGAGAGGAAGATGATGATAAACAGGTTGAAGAAAAATGATTGGGCCACTTTTGGGCCCTTAAGCAAGGCCCTTAACCCTCTGTGGTCCAGGGGTACAGCTTCTTAACATCACTGGGATATCCAAAGAAAGAATTTCACTGTGCTGTAATGTATAAGTACAAGTATAAAGCATCTTTACCTTCACTAAGGTGCTGTTTACACGTAATCTCTAACGCCAACACGTCTTAAATTACCTCTATATCACACGCTTTGCCTTCAGGTGGGGATTTTCTTCGAACCAATCTTTTAATCATGTTTGACTTCGTTCCCTGCTGCGATTTTCTTCAGATTATGCTGTAATGCCTAAAGATATACATTACAGTGACTTCAATTTGCGCCGATTTGTGCAAAGGCCACTGCTTTGTTAGCTTTCTTAGCTTAGCATTTCTAGAACTTTCAAAACAGCAGGAGCTAGATTTTCTCACCGAAAGTAACCAGTAACACTGGTAAAGAAGTTAAATCCAAGGTTAGTGAGTGGGTAAGGGTCAGATAATCTTTTTTGGCTTTTAATTAAATTCGGTTTTAATTTTATAGCACAGTCAATGATATCGTCCAAAATCAGCTTTACAGAATTAAACTGAATATACATTTTAGCGTCAGAGATTCTCTAACGAGGTGACAATGGTGAGGGAGAAACTCATTGAGATGGTATGAGGAAGAAACCTTAAGAGGAACCAAAGACCATTACCATCCTCAATACCGAATGTCCATTCATTATAGTTCCATCAGTGTTGAGGTGATTGTTCACTGATGGACTCTTGAGTGCAAAACTGTTCATAGCAAAATGTCGGAAAAATCTTCATGGTTCATAATGCTGGGCTCACACTGGGCGATTTATGGAAGAGTCCTTTACGATTGTTGCTTGTCAGAATGTACGAACATGATCCCAGTGTCACACTGTAGGGTCTCGGTGGTCATAATATCAAACTGTAGACAGTCAAAAAAGACTTGCCTGAAGTTTTACGTCATCAATCTGTGACACTTCCAGACTGCTGTTCTCTCGCTAACGATAGCTAGCTGTGATACGATAGCTAGCTGCGATACGATAGCTAGCAGAAAATCTGTAGCGTTCATTTTGTTTATGACACATGCCTTAAGTAACCTCACACAACACATTTTCTCTTCTTGCTGTACTGTCCACCTGACTCGTTTCGACACTTTCCCTGAGGTGGTTTGAAGTTTATGTGCTAATTGTGTCATCAGGTTCAGTGTCTGAAATCTTTTGCCAGAATCTCATCAGAGAGAAAAAAATCTCTCAATGCCCATCTATTGGCTGTCAGTGAACATGTCGAACCAGCGATCAAAGACTACAGATTTTAGCCTTGGACCTTTTAGGACACACCCCAAATTTTTTCCGAGACTGTGCTGCCTGGTAAAATTTTCTTCCTGGTAATAAACTCACACACATCAAACAAATGTGACCATTTTATGGCTCCTTCTTTCTTGTTGAAAACCAGACCTTCTGGACCTTTCATGGTTTTTTGTTCAGGAGAGGAATTTGAAAACCGCTAAATCACCCTGTACAATGAAAAAATCTGAACATGAGCAGCGTAAGCCAGGGCAACCTGATCATGTGTGTCGTAAAGCACTCGAGCTGACGTTGACATCTGGACCAAACCCAAAGTGGGGAAATGAAGCAAGTGCAAGATACATTTTAGAGTGTTGGAGCAGGAGAAGAGAGAACGAAGGTCGTGCGGTCAGTAAAAAGGATTCAGCAAAGACTCCATGCTTCTAGACAACAAACTGATTCATTGAAAAAGACAAGGCGAATATTTTGGCACCCGTTTTGGAAAGCGGTGGGCTCCAGAGTGAACATTGGTGCTGAACACAGCAGAAACAAGAACCCAGGATTCCAGACTGTTCAACTTTTATCCTCGAGTTTAGACGTCCCACTGAGCATCTAGACAGCACATCCAGAGGGATTATCTCGATGGCCGGCGAGATAAATATACCCGCAACGTCAACCACAAAATGTCTACCCTTCACTCCAAATCGGGGTCCTGAACTCCAGCGAAGAAATTCTCAAAACATCCAGATGTTACAAAAAAGCTACAGTGTCCTCCATCCCCAAGTCGGAGAATTCAACATAACATTAGTCTTCAAACGAGACGCCATGTATTAGGGATGTGCATCCCCATAACTGAGGCCGATGCGATTCGCATCTCGATGCATAGCCAACAATACGATACAATAAAAATAAATATGAAGCAGTTATCAGTACGGTACGATTCCCCGATACAATGCAGTGTGATCCGATTTCGATTTGATACAACACACTGCAATTAAAAAAAATCTTATTCTATGCCAGCAAGCAAATTTCACTAGAGAGACAAGACAAGATAACAGAGGTAAAGAGCTACGTTGTTTTCTGACCCGGAGCAGAGTTTATCAGACAAAGGATCCGACGAAACACGTCTGCGAAACATGCAACATTCTTTATCACATGAAACGCAAACAAAAACAACATTGTGTGTGAGGGAATATGGGTAAAATAATCAAACGGTAACATAGGGGCAGGTACACAGGCATCTTTCTCTCGCTCAGCTTGAGGAATTTGAAGTGCAACACAAAGAAGGAGAGCAAGGAGATATTTTTCGAGGTAGATATGATCTGGTAACCCTTCCCCCATGCCGGCCAGCCGTCGGAGCGCACCTGCACGGCAGTAACAGACAAGAACAATGAGAACAAGGCCATCGAGGCTGGCGTTTGATGTTTAAATGATCAGGGCTCTCGACACCACAGTGCGGTTTTGTCTCCGTCTTTGTCCTGGAGATGTTTTAGAGTTCCACAAGAGGGTGTTGGTTTGAGACCCGCAGAGAGACGGCTTGACCACAGACCACACAACACCGGTTAACTGCTGCTGCCTCAAAACAACCTCAGAGCTTTCTTTTTTAAACCAGACACACAAGTGACGCACCCTTTACCTTCACCACAAAAAGAGTGTGATGTCTGAGAGGGCTCCTGGGAATCATACACTGTTGAGGGGCATGTGGAACCATTTGAAGAACTTTGATTTATATATTTTTTTTCATTTTAGTTTTTATTTATTTTCACATCAAAGTATTATTAATGCTATCATCATTATTATTATTATCAATTATCATACATTTTTTATTTTCTCAAAATAATTTACATTTGTTTTCAAAAAATGTAAAAAACTGTTTTTTTAAACATCATTTTATTTATTTTATTATTCATGCAATATTAACATTTTACCGTCATTTTATTGTATTTTTTAATTATTTATATATATATTTTATTAATTTATTTATCATTTTACATATTTTATCTACAATTTATCTGCAAATTCTTCAAACATTATTGTATAATCTTTATTAAAATGTATTACATTATGCTTATTTATTTGCTTTTTTTTTTATTCCTTTTTTTATTTCAAATGAAAATAAATCACCATGTGACTTTTTTTTTTTTTTTTTTTTACTTTTGCTAAAGATCTTTTTTTAAGGTAATTTTTTTTATCATGGGTTTTTCACACTGATTTATTTTATACAGGTTTATTCCAAGTTAATTTATTCCCCATGTAAGTTTCTCACATTTTTTTTCATTTTCCACAAAGAAAGCCTTAATCATCTAAAGAACCCTTCAGGAACCTTTTTTTAAAGAGTTGTGTTAATGCGTTTTCCTGCCAAACTATTAATGGTCTGGAAACTTTTTTCTTTGCCATGTCAGCCACGTGGGATTGGACAGTCATATATACAGCACATTGCATGATGGGATCATGTGACACGTTTAATAAGTTTGGAGAGAGAGTCTGGGCACTGGGGAGCATAACGAAACCGGGTTTCATGTTTGAGTCGGCGAGAAAGTATGCAGAATTTTCTGGTGGGATGATAAAAAACAACATCCTGTCACCTCTACTTCTTCTCCACCCGTCCCTGATGTACAGAATAATAAAATAATAGTGGTTTTACATTAGCATTTAATACACAAAACATGAACAGATGTTTATTAGCAAGAAACACCAATAACATTATTTCAAATAAATTTTATATCAAATAAAATACACTTTTTGCCAAAAGTTTGTGGACACCTGACCATAAGACCGGTATGTTACTTTTTGAACATCCCATTCCACATTTAGCCCTCATTTGCTGTTACAATAACCTCTTCAGGAAAGATGTTCTTATGAATTATGAATCACGTTCAGTGTGGAGACTCGAGTGTGTTTATGGAGATTCATTCAGCCACATGGTTGTTAGTAAAGTCAGGTAGTGATGTAGGTGAATTGAGGAGGCTTGGAGTGCAGTCAACATTCACATTCATCCCAAAAGTTGCTCAACAGCGTTCAAGAGCTCTATAGCAGGAAACTCAGGATTTTCTACATCTTCCAACTCATGGAAAGCGTATCTTCACAGAGCTTATTCTACTGCATTCAAAGACGTCCTATACAGTTGTGTGCCTCCAATTTTGTGGTAACAGTTCAGGAAAGAACCACATATGGAAAAGTCAGATGTCTTAATACCTTTGTCTATACAGTGTATTTATTACAAGTCATATTAAATCTGTGAAACATATTGCAGGAAATAGACCATAAAGACATCTGATGAAAGCGGGTAAAAGATGATCTGTTCTCGATTCTGACACGAGAATAGAGACTGTTGTTTATTCTACAAATATTAAAAAAAAATTCTACTTCCTCTATGAATTCAATTCGATTCATTTTTATTTTTAACAATAACAATCAGCATTGTCTCAAAGCAGACATAGAGGTTATAAAGTTGTAGAAAAGAATGTGTCAACTTCGTGCCTATTAGACACCTTGAGAAGAACCAGATTCAAAAGGGATCCCATCCTCATCCTCAGCACCGAATGTTCATTCATTACAGTTTCAGTTGTATGAACAAAATCGCTAATTCAAACAAGGTTCAGATCAAACCGTTAACAATTTAGCAGCATCAAACATTGTCTGGGTTTTACGATTGTATTTATTGACCAATTAAAGACATCGTCTCTCGTGTTGGGCCCTGAAGGCCCTCGGACGACTTTCTATCCCATGTAACGAGCGAAGTCACGTTTCGGTGTTTAAGCAGTGGGTTTATTGAGTGATTCTTCTTTTTTTTTGCCGTTTCCAACTACTTTTCTGCCGTCTGCAAAGATAACATCTGCTACTTAGAGATGAGGGAAGGAGGGAAGGAGGGAAGCATCTAATTAGCCCCCGATTAAACTAATTGGCCTCTTATTGACTGACTTCCGACTCCAGAGTAAAATGAGAGACCGAGGGAGAATATTCACATGGAAAGCTCAGAACGAACCACCAACGGCTTCAGAGTCATCGAGGAGCAACAGGATTTAGGGTCGACTGATAGGGAATCATGTCAGTAGTCTTTCTGTCTGTTGTCTTGTTTACTGGTTTACTACCATTTCAGATCCCACGGGACTCAACTCAACTTGGAAGTTCAGAAAGCTTTAATGCTATAGTTTACAAAAAGGTCTGAAATGGAGTTCCACCACTGGTGCTTTCTGTTCCTGCAGAGGGAATTTCTGTCGTTAAAGAACGATCTGTAGATTTAGTTTTGATGCTCTGTGGTGAAAAATGGTAAATCCGATAAAAATTGATATTACTTTATCCATAAAAATGAGAGCTGGCTTTCAGAATTTGAAGTCTACTCATATAAAACTACCTGTGAAGTACAATTTCTTGAATAATGCAATAATTGTGAGCATGCACTACAACTGAACACCAAGACAAGCTCCTCCTTTCCCTTCACACTCGGGTCGAGATTCAATTCCCAAGCATGTGGTGTTAGATTTTAATGATGAGGACTTCAGGGTCTTGTGACGTCTCTGACTTAAGTTCTCATTCCCATATCAATATCAATAAGAACCCGGAATTATTCTAATGCATCCTTGAAGAAAATGTGTTCCATTCAACCTGACAGGGATTCAGCCTTCATTACCTCAGGCAGCAAAATAACGAGAGGGTCTCAGAGACCATGAGCTAACATGTAAACTCTTTCATGCACAAAAAATAAAAGAAAGAAAGAAAGAAAGAAAGAAAGAAAGAAAGAAAGAAAGAAAGAAAGAAAGAAAGCAATAATTAAGACAGAGAGAAAGAAAGAAAGAAAGAAATCAACAAGCAAGCAAGCAAGAAAAAAGGGAACAAGCAAATAAACAAAAAAGAAAGCAAGAATTAAAGAGACAGAGAGAAAGAAAGAAAGAAAGAAAGAAAGACAGAAAGAAAGAAAGAAAGAAAGAAAGAAAGAAAGACAGAAAGAAAGAAAGAAAGAAAGAAAGAAAGAAAGAAAGAAAGACAGAAAGAAAGACAGAAAGAAAGAAAGAAAGAAAGACAGAAAGAAAGAAAGAACAAACTAAGAAACAAAAAAAGAAAGGAAGCAATAATTAAAGACAGAAAGAAAGAAAGAAAGAAAGAAAGACAGAAAGAAAGAAAGAAAGAAAGAACAAACTAAGAAACAAAAAAAGAAAGGAAGCAATAATTAAAGAAAGAAAGAAAGAAAGAAAGAAAGAAAGAAAGAAAGAAAGAAAGAACGAACGAACGGCCATGACTACAGATGGTCTTTGGATTTGACAAGCCCAACCGGAGCTCTGCTGCTATGTTGAACAGCTTGCCATGTTCTCAGCATGAACAACACGAGTTTCTTGCGGTTTAATCGACTTGGTGTCATTTGTTGTCAGGTATAAAAAGATGGTACAGGAGATGAGTTTGTGGAGAAGGAGAAGGAGGAGGAGAAGGAGGAGGAGAACACGGGATGGACATGAGACACTCTGGCTCACGTTAAAGACATTCCTGTGCAGCGGCGGTCATCGGGAACGTTATCCCGGAGGTCCTTGTTTCTCAGGCCTGGAACTCGACACTGCGTGACTGTGGTGTCACCGGCTCGCTCGCTCTTTTCTCTCCATGTGACACTCGATCCATCTTTCTCCGCTCTCAGGAATGCATCCTCGCTCTCTCACTCTTCTTCTCCTCCGCTTTTATATTCTGCCTTTTCTCCCAGTCCTTCTCCCTCAGGCACTCCACTGTGCTACACAGGAGTTTTCCTGACACAGAGGCTTCATCCCTCTGATAGAGAAATCGGATCTCTATACCAGACGCCCCGCTCAGGAGCAGATCTGGTCAACGTCAAGCAGAAGTACAGAAGTGAGGGCTAAGTGGTCCGACTGCTCCGGTCTCACAAGACTGATGTGTTGGAGCAGCACTGAACAATAGATCATTCGCTAATCGCTGCCTGTTTGTAGCTCCGTTGTCAAGACTCTGGGTTACTAACCGGAAGGTCGGGGTTTCAAAGCCCAGTACTGCCAAGCTGCCTCTCTTGGGCCCTTGAGCAAGGCCCTTAACCCTCTGTGCTCCAGAGTCGTCACATTACATTATAGCAACCGTTCCTTCTTTTTTCCTTAAACAAATGATTGCTTCTTGTTATTAAGAAAACGTAAATTACTGTGTCACCTCTGACTTTTATAAAGCACTGGTTCTGGAGACTCCTTCAAAGATCCTACAGAAAAACCATTTACTTTATCATCAGTCCTTTAAAGAGTGTTACTATAGAAAATGACAATGGAATTGGGCAGGGATGAATAGATGGATGGGTGGATGGATGGATGGATGGATGAAAGAAAGAAAGAAAGAAAGACAGACAGACGGAAACAAACAAACAAACAGAAAGAAAGAAAGACAGACAGACAGACACAAACAAACAAAAAGAAAGAAAGACAAACAAAAAGAAAAAGAAAGAAAGAAAGAAAGAAAGACAAACAACAACAAAAGGAAAGACAATCAAAAAAAGAAAGAATGAGAGAAAGAGAGAGAGAGAGAGAGAGAGAGAGAGAGAGAGAGAGAGAGAGAGAGTGTGTCAATAGTCTGTTTAACACTGAAGTAGAAGAAAAAGAAAAGAGGAGGATGAAGGATGAGTGCAGATTCCAGTGTGCGCTGTAATTTAAGGTACAATCTTAACTGGTTCTCCTCCTTTCTTCCTTCCTTCTTTCCCATCTTTTTCGCCCTATCCCCCTTTCCTCACGTTTCACTCAAGACGTGATTAACAGCCCTCACTCTTTTATTCTCTCATTCTCTTCTTCATTATTCCTCCGTTTCCTCTGACCTCATCCATTAGGTGCTCAAGGTTAGTGCTACAAGGACGTTCCATTCAGGCTGAAATGAATGGGTAAAACCCAGCAAAAGAGAGAAAGAGAGAGAGAGAGAGAGAGAGAGAGAGAGAGTTGTTGAGATGTTCAGCTGATAATGCTGCTATCTCTCTGGAGCACCTTGACTCGAGCGATTGCCTGTAACGGTGACAGGATCGGCGTGACGAGTTCACGCACATCTGCTCTGCATCACCGGACGCCGCGTCCACATCCTCTGGATTCTTTTTCTCTCCTTCCTTCCTTCTGTTAAAAATGGAGTGAACATGTGATGTGTGTTCTCTCTGCCTCAGCATGATCCAAAACTGTACCGTGTGTCTAAGAAATTATAAAGAAATAAACACTGATCTAAGGAAGGTAGAGGATACAGTGCTCAGTGTGTGTGTGTGTGTGTGTGTGTGTGTGTGTGTGTGTGTGTGTGTGTGTATTGAGGTGTCATAGGGTATTACAGAGTGATACATACCCACATGTAGTGTGTGTGATGTGTGTGTTTGGGTTTGTGCCCCTTACAGATTAGAGGAGGCTTACATTCCTTACTGAACCACACACACACTGCAGTAGAGCTGAAGTAGGGTGGAGCTTGTGCATTTGAGGGCGGGGCTTGTGTGTTGGGGGCGTGATCACTGAGTAGATGTAGAGGGACGATGTGGACTTGAGAATCGATACGTTACACAATTACAGGAAAAGTTTCATATCAGACTAAAATGAGACGTGAGTTTTTGAGGACACAACAGGTAGGTGCAGTCACGTTAAACAGCGCTGAAGAAAAAGCGATTGCCAGTCTCTCTCTCTCTCTCTCTCTCTCAGTGGTGGTAAAATCGTTTTTGTAATTAATATCAATCTCACCTTACTAAAGGCACAGAGGAATAAAATAAAGAGACATTTGACAGGATTTATTTTAACTACAGCCAAGAACTGTCTGCCTGTCTGTCTGATTGTTGTCTGTCTGTTTGTCTGATAGTTTGTCTGACTCTTTGTCTACCATTCTTCCTCTGTCTGATTATTCATCGGTCTATCTGTCTGACCGCCTCTCTCTCTTTTGGTCTCTCTGTGTGACTGTCTGTCTACCTCTCTATCTGCCTCGCCATCTGTCTGTCTCTGTGTCTGACCGACTTTTTCTCTCTGTCTGACTGTCTGTGTCTATATGTCTGTCTCTATCATCCTCTCTGTCCATCTCCCTCTTTCCATCTCCCTAGCTATATCTCCATCCCATTCTTTCCCTATTTCTCTCCCCATCTCTCCAATAATTTTTTTTTTCAGTATTTAATTGTTTGGATTTTATTTCACAATTCCCTTTACAGTGACATCTTTTTTATTGGTTGTTGTCATTCATTTGTATTTTATTTCTACAGCTCTCTTCACAGTCACTGTGTTATTTTCTGATGTCACATCTACCTTTCTTCAATGCATTTACAGTTGTTGTTTACATCCATGTCTGCTTTTTCATGCAATTTGATTCGTCAGATGGTATTTATAAATAAATAAATAAATAAATAAAGCACTTGATTTCATTCTAAAAGCTCTTTTTTTTCCAAAGCACTACTTTGACAAACAACAAACAAGCAGTCAATATGAGATGATGGCGGTTAAGAAGAGAGAAATCTAAACCCAGCCGGGTTATGAATGATGTTAGCACGCACACACACTGGATTAACAGCACAGTCACATCCTCTACACTCTGACCTTCACCCAGCTCCGTGGCTAATCACAGACGGCACGCTGCCTCGGGTTTATAATGCCTGCGGTGTTGTGAGGTCTCATTGTGCATTAATGCATCGTAATTTGAGGATAAATTAGACAAGGTCAAGAGGTCGAGAGGTCGTCCTGCACGTGACCCGGGAAGACAGAGTGTGTTTAATCAGCGGTCACGCTCCATCGATACCGCGATGTGGAAAGGAATGCAAATGAACTCGCAACAGCACAACAATCTTTTTTATCGATGTGGATGGAGCGAGGGCAGCGCAATCGGGTCATCCTCTTCTTCATCTTCATCCCCGCTCAGACAGCGAGGAACGACACAACAGCTCCTCTAATGCTCCTCTGACGTTTCTCTGATACAGCGCACAAATAAAAGTCTACACACCAAAACTACAACAATAATATGTTTGCAAAATATATGTAAGAAATGTATTTATACACCTACTTCAGCTTATCAATTACCAATGTATCTGTGCAATGTATCCATCCAGCCATCCATCAATCCATCCATCTCTCACTTTCTATGAATCTATACATCATCCACTGACCCACCATCCATCCATCCATCCATCCATCCATCCACCCACCCACCCACCTACACATCCATCCATCCACCCACCCACCCACCTACACATCCATCCATCCATCCATCTATCTCTCACTCTCTATGAATCTATACATCATCCACTGACCCACCTACACATCCATCCATCCATCCATCCATCCATCCCTGTAAATATTTTGAGCAATCATCATGCTCATGTTATGAATCAAACAATTCTGATTCATTTCCAATCAAGATCTGCTGCTTCTGTATGACTTTCCTGACGCCATCTTGGTTTCTGCTAAGGTCATGATCCTCAAAGTGCTTTTAGACATTTACAGGATCTCAGGGTTGAAAAGAATGAATCATGAGAGGGGTAGAAAAGAATTCCCAAAACACTAGTTGTACCATGGAACAACGTCAGGACCATCATCAGCACGTTGACCACAACGATGTCACCAAGAACAAGACGTCCCTCCAAAACCCACAAAAAGACAAGACTAACCCACAGGCTGCTGAGAGGCTGCAGCAAGAGTAAAGGAGCAGCAAAGAACAAGCAAACAGACGAATGTAACGTGATGGCGATTAAGAAGAAGAGCGAAATCTAAACCCAGCATTGGGATAAACGATGTTCACACACACACACACACACACACACACACACACACACACACACACACTGGATTACGAGCGCAGTCACATCCTCTACACTCTGACCTTCACCCGGCTCTACAGCTAATCACTGATGCCGCGCTGCCTCGGGTTTATAACACCACGTGGTGTTGCGAGGTCTCATTGTGCGTTAATGCATCGTTAAACATCGTAGCTGAAAACGAAGGAACATTTTCAGCACAAACCTACAAAAGTCAGTGAAGGAACGGCTTCAGAAGATCTTTCCAATTTAAAGCCTGTGGAATGACGACGAGAACTGGTGTATACCAAAAAAAAAAAAACTGCTGAACTCTTGCATCTGATTGGTCATCAGCTCAGAAAGCACCAAATCTTCAAATGACAAATTTATAATGACCCACTCCTGTCTAATATACTATCGTTTCCATAGTAACAGCTCGTTCACAGCGACTCGTACAGCCGACGCACCGCATGAACCGTCTGTGGTGCAGCCTTTCACCAAACCACTCAGTCCTGACTGCTGCTGTCTCCGAGCTGCACTTACAGCCCAAATAACACCATAATGCCTTCCTGTGATCAGACGAGAGGAAAAGAGGGAGCGCGGGAGTGAGGGAATGGAGACAGAGAGCCAGACAGACTCCTGCAGATGAATAGATGGATTCTGTGTGGCAGTGATAATACACTGATAAAAGAATTAAGTGGAGACAGTAGGACACATCATTATGGCGAGGAGAGAGATGTCCAACAGCAGGGAGTGTATACCTCCACTCTGAGCGAGGGAGGAGAAGCGACGGCGTCTACACAGGCCTGGAAAAACAAACCCATGATTCACTGAGTTCTGATATTGAGAAAGAAAAGAGAGACAAAAATGGACAAACATGACACGGGGTGGGAGGCATTTCCACAAACCAGTTAATGGATTTGGAAATCCATTATATTCCAGACAGAACTGGAGCCCAGACCTTCTGTTTGCAAATACAGTATATGTAAAGAATGTGTTTCTCCTCTTATATCCATCAATCAATGATCATCTATTCATCCACCAAAGTTTCCGATCCATAAACATATTCATCTATCTATCCATCCATTTATCCAACTATTCATTCATGTATTCATCTATCTATCTTCCAGCCAGGCTCCCATATATCCATCTATCATCCATCCACTCATCTAGCTGCCTTTCCATGATCATGTTCAATTAAATGTGTGTGTGTGTGTGTGTGTGTGTGTTTTTCATTGATCTTATTCAACACAACATGCTGTTAATATTAAGTAAAAGAAGGAGTGAGAAAGAGTGAGAGATGGACAAATAGAAATGGGGAAAGCCAGACAGAGCAAACAGATAGAGAAAGAGATGAGGAGAGAGAGAGAGAGAAAGAAGGAGAAGCAGAGTGACAGAGAGATTTAGAAACAGAATAAAGTGAAATGTGCAAGAGGTAAGAAAGAAGAAAAAAAGAAAAAAGGAAGAAGGAAAAGAAATATAAAACCAAAATGATGGTAAAGAGAATGAAAGTAAATCTATCTATCAATCTATCTATCTATCTATCTATCTATCTATCTATCTATCTATCTATCTATCTATCTATCTCAGCCCTATCTGTCAGTGTGTGTGCATGTGTAAAGGTCGTAAGGTCAAACCCGGAAGCCCTCACACTAATTAAACCATCTTTAGTGTCGACAGCATCTCCGCAATCAATACGCTCATTATTCACGTTTTCACACACACACACACACACACACACACACACACACACACACACACAC
>JAAIIK010020210.1:757277-775891 GCA_014706435.1 Silurus glanis
CACACACACACACACACACACACACACACACACACACACACTCGTGATGACATCCCCAGCTGTCTCGTGTCCGTCACCGCGGCTCAGAAACTGTTTTGTGTCCTTAACTCGAGACATTAACGACGAGTCCAAACACACACACACACACACACACACACACACACACACACACAAGTGGCACAAATGATTATGGAACAAGAAACTGTTAGTTCTGTTCATTTGGGACAAGTGTGTAAGAGATGACCGAAGTTTTTTTCTCTGAAATCATTTAAGGAAAGTTTCCTTGTTTTGAAATTTGATTTGAATTTTTACTCTAAAATCGAAAATATTTTTAAGCTCAAATTATCACTTGAAACAAAACATTTCTTAGGTCAGGAAAAGTAAAAAAAAATAAACTTTCACCTTAAGCGCAAGTGTTTTTTTATTTACATTTTTTTATTACAACGTTTTTCTTTTAAAATGTACAAATTGTTTAACTATTATTAAAAGCTTTATTCTAACATAACTTGTTTAGCACAATCACAAAACTTTTTTTTGGACCCCAGTAAACACCAGGCGTCCACAAACTTTTGGTCATACAAAGTATCCGTATCGGGCGTTTCAGGAAATCATATGCAAATGAACATGAACTGAATCTTGTTTTACGCTTTACTGCTTTTTTTTGTTTTGTTTTGTTTTTTTTGTTTATTGTTTCTCTACAACCGTGAAATTGTTGGAATTTTTCGTTTTGCTTCCAGACATCTTTTAAGAAATCTGGCTTCATGCCCTCATTAGAAAGCTGCTTCGAGAATATCACCCACTCGGGAAAGGGTTTTCGCCTCCTCTCTCTTCCTGCTTGTAAATCCGAATCCTCACTGCATTTCTACAAAGCATTCGAAAATTTGTTGCGAAGAATGAATTAGCTAGCTAACAACTCCTCCCATGCTAACAACTTTCCCCCGACAGTAATCAACTTCTGTCGCTTTTTTACGTACAATAAAATGCTACAGAATTGATGGATATAAATAAAAAATATATATATTTTTGACAATGTGTCGTCACTGTTTTATAAAAAACCTTCAAAGCCACCATGCAAACAACCTTCTTTACTCATATTAGCTCTATTCATGCTAGTTAGCTTACCTAATGTAGCTAATACACTTTCATGCTAATGAAGAAGAATAAAGAATTACTTGAGTCACCTAGAGTATGTTACATGACTAAACACACAGGGGTGTGAACACTTTTAAACAATTTTAAACCCAGGAGGTAAAATAGATTGGTTTTATTAGGGGTCCAAGCACCAATGGTGTGGAGGCAATGAACTGTTATTCTCTAGTGTAATTTTCTTCTTCTTCAGGCGAGGTTGTCTACTGAGGCTCATAGAGCTGTCTGGTAAAAAATTGTGAAAGTTAGCACTCTGATATTAGGGCGGGGCTATAAAACATTGTGAACAAATTTAGCTTATGTGCTTCCAAAGCTGTAGAGTGATCATCGGGTTAAATCTGAGATAAATTTACATCATGGCTTTTAGCAAACGTTTTTATCCAAAGCAACATTTATATATATATATATATATATATATATATATATTTTAATGGTTAAGGGATAAGGGACTCATTTAAGGGCATATAAATGTTAGCTAGGCTGCGATTTAAACTCACAACCTTTTGAAGTCTAATATTTAAACCAATGAGCTACAACTTCCTAATTTGGAAAAGTAAATGTTTATGATCCTAACGTGTGAATCATGAGTACAAAAGTCAAAAGCATAAATGGATTCCCCGGTTACAATGGCTTACCATATGACATCAGTTTCTGTCAAATAAAGTTTTCCACCATTTTGGAACACCAAAATTACAACAAATTGCCACCAAATTTGGCAAACCTCATCTTCAGAAAAGGTTTTCAAACAGTATAATTACAAATACTCCAAAAACATACTTTGGCTAACAAACAGTAAATTTGCAAACAGTTCTTGAGACTGTATCTCAGGAAAGACTTTGCGCACTGACACAAAATTCTGTAGACGACTTCAGGACCATGAACTGAGGTTATGCAACAAAATTCTTGCCAGAGCCACTGACTGTTCACAAGTTACAATATTATGAATAATACATTTCTACTTAACTACTAGCTACTTCTCCAAATTTTGTTAGATCATCCACACACATTTTTTTCATAATCTTTGATTCTACAGTCTGAAGAATTCCACCATGTTCCATGATTTAAAGCGACACATCATGAGCAAACCCACACATCACTAATACCTCATGTTATGGCTCTGCTTTGCTGTGATTGATTATGCAACAGTTGTAGAGCACCTGTGAATGCTCGACTCGCTAGGTCCGAGTGCTTGGACCCCCGAAATCGCTGCTCACAAAGTCAATTATTATTCTTATAATTATTATTAATTTTAGTTGCTAAGAATTTTTATCATGTAGGTTGAGGAGTAACACGCAGGTCTGGGCCCGTAGCCATGGCATCGCAGGACAGAAAGATAACCCGAAACACAGGAGACTCGTAACCCTGAGCATCCATCACTTTAATGACTGAAGGCCAGTTGTTGTTTTGCTAAGCTTTACCATGCGTTTAAAAGCCGGTCATTACCATCGAGAGCATTTCAACAGCGCAGTTAAACACGATGAGGCAGATCGGACGACACCAACAACACCGGCGCTCATGAGCATTGTTTAGCATCTGATGCTGCGAAACATCTGATAAAATTAAAAACGTCGGTTAGATATGGGATTAGCACACATGCTTCGGTGCTTTAATATTAAAATAAAAAAAATATTAAATAAAATAAATTACAAACTAATTAAAAAGTTAAATAGATACAAATAATAAAATACAAATAAATAATAAATAAATGAAATAACAATTACAAAATAAATAAATACATTTAAATAATAAAAAATAATGAATGCACAAAAATGAATAAAAAGAATAAAGTAAAAACACTAAACTAATAAAATTTAATAAAACCAGATATATTCAGGATACTTTTAAACAGTTACTGCCAAATTGAAAAGTATGAATAAGACAAGTAGTTATGATCAATTTAATACTCAATTGCAATTAATAATACGAAAAACTTTTTTTCTCCCATATTTTCTTCACGATTTAAAATAATTTTTTTTCCACTTTTTTTCCTTGTTCTTTGTATCTTCACGTATACAGTATTCCTTCTATTTCTTCCACTGTTAAAAATGTAATTATTTATAATTTTGGATTATTTATTTATGTGTGTTAATTTAAACATTAACAGTAATAAGTGTAAACATTAAGAATTAAAGATAAATCTATTTTAATTATTGATTTTGCTTTAATTAGGTCAATCAAAATGTTTAAACAATATTTTTTGTTCCATTTACCTGCATGTATTTCTTTTAGAATTTTCTCAAAATATTTTGGTTATATTTTTTATATTTAAATTATCAATAATTTTTTACTCTTAATTAAATACACATTTTTTTGTATTTAATTTCTAAAACACAGAACTTGGCTGATGTGACTTGACGTCTTTGGTACAGCTGGTCTGGTAGAGTCTTGGTGCAGGAGTAAAAGTGCTCGGATTACATTTAGGGCACAATGAAATTAGATGAGATGATCTCATCGAGCACTTCAGGACGTCTGAGACGCGTTTGGGCTCCAGAGCACAAGAGTGTAAACGCGTCCATCTAGCTAAACCATGTTAACAACCAAAACACGTTACATCACAGCCAAAATACACACGTTTGTGTTTGAAGCAGCTGGAAATGAGAAACAGCGAGGGAAGATTAAGGTTACACCATCTGCGTACAAGATCCATGAAATCAACGAACTAACTATTCAGTGTTTGTATTAAAGTGTAATTTAAAGTGCACTTTCTTTTTGCTCTTTCAAGCTCCACATGCTTCTGACAGGAGAAATAAGAGAAATGAATAAAATCAAAAAAAGTACTGGGTCATTTGACTTTTCCAGCCATATGTGGTTCTTCGCCAAACTGTTCCCACAAGATTTGAGGCATACAATTGTACAGGACGTCTGTGGATTTAGTAGCAAAGTAGTAATTTTTTATTTCACTTGATCTAGAAGACCCAAACCTGCTCCAGCATGATAATGACCCTCCATGAGCCAAAGCTGGCTCCATGAACATATGCTGCATGGGTTAGCATCTCCTACTATAGGAGTGAACCCCAGGCCTCCTCACCTCACCTACATCAGAACCTGACTTTATTAACACCCTTGTGGCTGAATGAATCTCTCCCCAAATCTCCACAAAATCTAGTGGAACATCTTCCCAGAAGAGTGGAGGTTATTATAACAGCAAATGGGGACTAAGTGTGAAATAGAATATTCGAAAAAGCAAATACAAATCTAATGTCCACAAACTTTTGTCCAAATAGAGTATGATCGATCTGATCTATCCTGTATGACTTACTTCTGGCTGAAGTTCTCATGAAGCTCTTCACATGAACAGACTAAACCTCAATCATTACTGTAAATGTTTTTACTCAGAAACCTCTGAGAAACTTGAATGTGGAGCTTTTTGTATCTGGTTCCTCTCAATGTTTCTGAAACATTAACTCGGGATGTTTTTCACCGCAATCGTCGCAGGCTTGCTCAAAAGGGACAGATTTATGGGATCAATGTGACTTTACAATTTATACTCAATCTTATTATTACTGTAAAGCTGACTAGAAAAAAATTAGAAGCTGAAAAGGAGTTTCAAGAAAAACGTGGTTTCCCCTGAGATAAAAATAGTAAAATGCTATGTAAAAATGTAAATGTAAAATAAACCAGTTATTATGGCTTTTAGCCTTGTGTTTATCTTACACACTTTATTATTACACCAGCGGCCAGGTTCGCTTTCTCCTGCCAATCAGATCATACTGTGATTTACTGCTTTCCTCCTAACCAGAGACGAGGAAAAAAAAAACCCTGCGGCAGGACAATATAGCAAAAACATCGTACCACGATACTGGACACTCGAGGTCATTTCTACTATACGTGATTTATTTGTTAGAATAAAATATATAATTCTTAGCCATGGCTTCTTAAATTTACAAAGTGCTGACACTGGAGACTCCTTTCATTACATAAATAAACAACACACAAATATACTCTTTTCTTTATATATATATCTATCTCAGAAGTTCCTATGAAAACTCAGTTACTATGGAAACGGTAACCTATTAAAACACAAGCATTAATAATTAATAATACGTTGTGATGTGCTTTTCAGAGTCAGTGTAGAAAAATCAGATCAAACAACATTCAAGGGTTTTCAAGTCAAATGTATAAGCTATTGCCAAAAGTTTGTGGACACCTGACCAGAAGCTTGGGCTGCTTTTTAAACAGCCTGGTCCACATTGAGTCGCCATTAGTGTTATAATAATCTCCACTCTTCTGGGAAGATGTTCCACTAAATTGTGTGGAGATTTGGAGAGAGATTTTGTAAAGTCAGGTACTGATGTAGTTGAGGCGAGGAGGCCTGGAGTGCAGTCAGCGTTCACATTAGCTAGCGTAACAACTGATCTATAAAATAAAAAAAATCGATAATAATCGATAATGAAATTCGTCGTTGTCGATGAGTTGGGCTGCTGAAGTTACGGGTTAGCGTGACGCGAGATAACTCAGCCGCTTGCGAAATGGCGGAGGGTTCAGGGTCGACCGGCAGCAGGAAAAGAAAACACACTGGTGTTAAGGATGAAGGCGAAAACAACAGCATAAGAAGCAAAAACCTCATCATCTGTTCTGTCTTGCGCAATCAGCTCACGCTCGACATCCGATTACATTAAAACGGTGCGAACAAACACTAGATCTAAAAGCAGCAAATAACAGCAGCAGTAAACGATCACATTTTTACACACTGTTGTGGTTTTCAGCAAATGATTATGCATTTGTAAACCAATGCATATTTGTTCTTTTTTTTTATTTATCAAACCTGTTAGCTCGCTCTCTTCTCCGCTCCGTTCTCTTTTTGAAGCAACTGAACAAAATGTCTGTATTTTTTTAAAGTATGTTTGTCAACTTGCCATCTGTAATTATCATTAAAAACAATACAAATGTTGATTTACAGTAAGAAACAAACCAGCATTAGGGGATTTGTTCAAAACAGAAATCCCCTCAACAAGCAGCCACGATAAGCTTTAAAATGTCAAAATTAAAAAAAGTTAAACTCACTATGTGGGTTTTGCATTTTTTAAGTACCGTATTTTTCGGACTATAAGCCGCTACTTTTTTCCCACGTTTTGAACCCCGCGGCTTGAACAACGAAGCGGCTTATTTATGAATTTTTCCTGGGTTTTTCCCGGTTTCACAAACTCCAAGCCAAAAAACTGAACCCCATAACATTAGACCAATTAAATTTCCGAAAGGAAACGAAAATACGCACTTCACCTGTGTTCTGAGCTGCACGGCATCGGGAGAAAAAACTTCCATAGGGTGATTTTTAAACGCACGACGATGCCTAAAGAAAAACTCCCGAGAGAAATAGTTGTGAAAGGAAGGAGGAACACAGTGAACAATGACTTTCTTGGTCGGCTACTGTTTAGATACAAGCCGTTGTAACGCGTTGAGTCAGGGTGAAGGGAGAGCTCGCTAACTCCAGTTGCAACAGAAATCATATAAGCACAGACAGGTTTCCAAAACTCGTGCTTTTTTATTATTCTTGGCAACAGCGTTACGGGTTAGTCAAAGAAACTTAGAAATGAGCATCAGAAAATAATAAGGACATATTCCTCGTCTTGAACACGCAGTAATAGCGGAAAAATGCAGTGGCATGCTATTCCCGAAATACCGCTATGCTCTCTTACACCGTGTGTAACGTGTCTTTCATTAAAGCCTGTGTAAAGTACATTAGTTTCTGTGTAGTGCGGCTTATTTATGTTCAAAATAAAAATATTTGTAAAATTCAGTGGGTGCGGCTTATATAAGGGTGCGCTTAATAGTCCGGAAATTACGGTACACTTTTAGACATAAATAACCTGAATTAGGGTTCTATGGGTTCCCCAGTTCACATTCATCCCAAAGGTGTTCAATAAGGTTTAAAGCTCTACAGCAGGAGATCTTCCACTCCAACCCATGTAAAGCATATCTTCATGGAGCTGGCACATGGTTTACATAGTCATGCTCGAACAGGTTTGGGTCTCCTAACTCAAGTGAAAGGAAAATGTCATGCCACTGCAGCCATACTCATCCTATATAATTGTGTGACTCCAGTTCTGTGGTAACAGTTTGGAGGGACCACATTTGGCTTTAAAAATGAAGTGTCCCAATACTTTTGTCCATAAAGTGTGAAATGAAGAAGATAGAGGATGGAACGGTGCTGTGATTTGATTCACGCTATCTACAATCACTGTACAGTGAAAGCTGATGGATAGGTGTCCAAATACTTTTGACATCACGTGCCTATTTATAATGGAAATAAAAGGTTAATGAGCGTTGTTTTTATTCTATCTTCATAAATGTAGCTTTGCGTTCAAAATCCCGAATACGAATCGTTTGAAGGGGAGCTGAAGAATCGTTCATGTGAATCGGTGAGCAGAAGAATCGTTCGTGTGAGTCAGTACACGCAAAATTGTTACGTTATTTCGAACCTCGAGAATCTTTTAACATAGTTCTCCGTCCTTGTGTGGCCACTCGGCTTTCAACGCACCGCTTGTCTTTGCTGAGTGCTATCCGTCATCGAAATAGTAACAGACATGCCGTCTCTCAGTTCCTCGCACTAGCAGTGACCTTTGACTCCCGTCCGTCCTTGTTTATAAACACTCTGCTTTTCTGACGAGCGGTGTAAAAGGGGGCGGGGCATAGCAGGGAGCACAGAACAGCGTTCCTATATGTGTTTTGACTTCTTTGTCGACGAGAAGAAAGACGTCGAGAGCTTTAGAGTAATCGCTCTGTCGCCCATGCGGGACTGGCATAATTAAAGCCCGGGGGTGACCTTTAACCCCGAGTTAAGCCTGTTTTCTGTCTCCTGGAATGAACGAAGGGGTGAGGCAGGAATTTGTTTATTTGTTCAGCGAGCTCTCAGGAACGTTGAAGGTGCATCCGTGTAAGAGAGAGGATGTTTAAGGGGTTGCATAAAGCGATTAATCTGATGACTAGCCTTGTATTCTTTTCCAGTTTGCTAATTATGTAAATGTAAAAAAATAATAATTTTAATAAACAAATCAGTAAATTAGTCCTCGATTTGTCAAGAGGGAGAGCGCAGTCTCAGTGCAGTGACATCGATGCACTGCGAAACAATCAAAAATTTACGGAATTCAATTAGAGCAGGACACACCTTTACACAATCTTCCAGACATCGTTATGTTTTTAATCCCTGCCGCCAAGAGGCTCCTGCGTCAGTCACGGATCGTGGAAATTGAAACGTAAATCTGTTAAACACATTTATTAAACGCTTCTTTTGTTTTTGCGTTTTTATTTACAGCATTATCATAACAGGCTGTATATTAACTTATTAGAAGAAAAAAACAGTAATGTGTGAAATCAGACATTCAGCACCCCCATATCACCAAAATGGCACGATCCGCGTTTCATAACACGTCTGTGAAGATTCGACTGTGAGATTGGTAATCGGATCAGGTTCCTCCTGTCGAATCTTCGACTATTTGGGGTCATCTGTAGAATAAATACTACAAGTAATATAGTAATAAAACTTAATAATAGAATTATTTTGGGAACTTTATCAGTAGTGGCAAAATATAAAAAACATTAATCGTAAAAACGAACTACTGATTATTGTCTATTTACTACCGGACTCAAATTCATTTTCCCATCAGACACTGCAGCCTTCAAACATGGCTGCTCTGGACTTCAACTCCCAACACTTACATGTACACAATCACATATGTATACAGTATCTGACCATAGTGTGTCTGAAAGTACATTCCATCTTGAAAAACTCCTCCCACCTACACTATAAAACACTGGTCAGTCAGAGGAGTAGGTTCAGTGATGTTCAGTGACCTCCACGATGCATCGCAGAAGATCATTTATAACTATATCACTGCCTCTGGGTGTTAAACAGCTGCCCCACGATAAACATACATACTATATTGATATACAGTAGTTATAGATTTTCATGTCACACTTCTATAATGTTAATATTATGGACAATTTCCATGCAATAATTGTTACACGTGTAATAACGTATAACGATCGTCATAATCTGACTTTTTCTGCCATCTGTTTCAAGCGATCAATGAATCATTTTTTGTCATCTTCAATCATCTTCAGAATATGATCACAAGTTGGCGTAAGTAAAAGACTCGGGGAAACGTATTTGTTACAAAATGTAAATTTTTATTTCAGTCTAAAGTGTATTATTATTATTGTCAGGTTAGATGACGGTGATAAAGTCGATCAGGGGTTTATAAAATCATTACTGCGTTTTGTTAACGGAGATAAATTATGAATTTAAATAACAACATTGTGCTGAAGCGTGCGTTTTTACTAAACAGCCTGTAAAGAACCCTGTGTTGAGAAGCGTTTAAAACATCAGCATTAATAAAACAAGAATTTCCAGCACTTCATTATCCCTCCATTATCCCCAACTTTACACCTTTTCCTCCCGACCGACGCCTCGATGGTGTTGAAAAGAAGAGGAAGAGAAGAAGTGCAAATCTCCAGATGCCTCATTATTTTTGGTTTTAAATCAGGATACAGCGATATTCACTCGCATACCGAGGAACTACAAAAGCCCTGAACATGAAAGAGTTTTGTTTTCGACTCAGGATCTCGGTTTAATCTCATGATTAATTTGAACATTTAAACAGCTGCTGTTTGTTGTATTGTTGTCGTGGTTTTTATGATTATCAGTCAAGTGTTCAGTGTCCTTGAGTGTTTTGAAATAATAAAATGTGTTATTATTGTAATTGTCACTTCAAGCTAAAATGACAAATAAGCACATCTTCCATCGTAACAGTAAGCTAAATATAACGCATGATCCATTCACTTAAAATCAGGAGATAATATCTTGACTTGTATGTAGAAATATCAAACATAAGTTTGTGGACACATGACTAAGATTAGTATGTGCTTTTTGAACATCCCATTCCAGATTTAGTCCTTATTTGCGTTTATAATAACCTTCTTCTGGGCAATGTTCCTCTAGATTTTGAAGTGTTCTTGTGGAGATTTGTGTGAGATTCATTTAGCTACAAGGTGTTAGTAAAGTCATGATATAGGTGAGGTGAGGAGGCCTGGGGTCAGCGTTCACGTTCATCCCAAAGGTGTTAGCAAGCCGCTCAAGAGCTTTTACACACTTCCAACGGATGTAAAGCATATCTTCATGGAGCTGGCTTTGAGCACAGGGTTTGCATTGTCATGCTGGAGAAGGTTTGGGTCTCCTAGTTCAAGAAAAGCTTGAAGATTTCATGCTACCAAATCCAAGGACAAATCGTGTGCCTCCAACTTTGTGGTAACAGTTTCAAAAAGAACCAAATATGGCTGGAAAATTCGGGTGTCCTAATACTTTTGCTCATATAGTGTATCTTGAAATTTTCAAATGAGATTAAGCAACATAAGTATGAGTGAATGATAAATAACGAGATAATGAGATAATATTGTGATACAGGGTTGTAGCTCAGTGGTGTTGGTGAGACATAAGATGGGGAGATGGTAGCTTAGTGGTTAAAGCAGTGGATCCAAAGGTCGTGAGTTCAAATCTCAACCACGGCAAGTTCCTGCTTCTGGGCCCCTGAGCGAGGCCCTTAACACCATAGTAATACGGATGAGATAAATGTAAGTCGGTCTGGATAAGGGCGTCTGCCAAATGCTGTAAAAGTAAATGTTGGATTTCTGATCGGAAGGTCATTGGTTTAAATCTCAGATGCCAATGCTGGGCCCCTGAGTAAGGCCCTTAACACCTTAGTTGCTTAGCTGTATAACTGAGATAAATGTAAGTTGCTCTGAATAATTTATGGCATCTGCCATAAATGTAAATTTAAATATAAAGTACAAAATCGTAAAGTAACATAGTACTGTGAAATGCTGAAATAGAAAAAGTAACAATGACAACAAGATAACGAATTCCTAATATTTATTTGAGATAAGAAATTAGTATGTGGAACTAACAGTGTAGCTTGAAATGCAGTGAAAATAACAGATACAATCTTAAACGTTGAAGTAAAGAAAATGTCGTGAAGTGTTAAATTGAGATCAAAAATTCAAGGTAGGTTGACGTGATGAGATACCAAATCCAAAATTCTTCGATATCGATCAGGGTTCCCTGTAGTACATAATTGTGTGTTAATCTTGAACCATTATGTGGAATTTTGCTTTCCAAACCGCTATGTTATGATTTCTCCAGAAGTTCATTCAGAAGTTTAGCATGCTGTGTGAGAACGCCAACGGATCCTGAATGTGGTTCTTCATGAATCCCGAAAGCATGTACCACCACGGAGTCTCTTCAACACTCTGTTGAACTATTTCCTCTTTATTCTCTGAAGGCATCACAGCAACGTCTAGCAAACCCTTACTAATGGAGGCACTCTAGAAAAAACAAACAAACCCTGAGAGTGCCGAGCGCTTGAGTTCAACTTGGAGCTACGTTTCTCCTGCTGCTTGACAGACCTCAGCAATACACTCTTCGCATCGTCAGGATTTTCTAAATCTTAAGGTCCTGTCAGTGTATGGACCCCGAGGCTACGTGACAAATAAAGGATCCCCGAGCGCTTCTCTGGAGCTGAACCACGGTTGCACGCATTCACTCATCACTTGTTCTCAGGGTCATGTTTAAACACACACATGATTCAGACCCTCATTTAAAGGATTCTCCCTGAGGTCCACTCCATCTCACTTTGGACCATGAAGGTTCACAAGAAACGAAAGTGTGTGCAGCCGAGTTGCCTGTTTAGTTTAGCAGGCGCAACAGAGAAACGGCGAGATCTTCTCAGACCCGAGTGTTGATTTTGGAAAGCCGACATGAAAACTTTTTCCTCTGACCAAATATTTGGAGGGGGTTCGAGCGACGGAGGCAAGAGCAGACGAATAAATTAGCTCTCTAGCATTAATTTCTCGCCAGAGCTGACTGGAGATGGAGATGTGGTTACTACAGGGCCTTTCTTTATTCCACGTCTATAAAAAAGCCTGAGGGAGAAATAAAAAGTTCTACAGCTCCATACAGCTAACGATGACTAGATTTCAACTGCACTAGGGTCTGCTCAAAGGTCAACCAAGTGCCACAGAAAGAAAGAATCGGCCCGTGTGCATATTTCTCCAGGAGCGAAACGAATGGCTTGAGCTTCTTTACCCATAATGCAGCAGCCAAGCCTGGAAAACCGGAACAGAGCCACAATGAAGGCCTTGTCTCGAGCAGCAGTTGTCAAGCTCAGGCTGTGTGTTTCTTCAGGCAGAGATTAAGTGACACCTCTGCAGCTCGACGCTAATTCCCTCAGCCGCGTCGGGTGCGAAGGATTAACCGGCAGTGACGGACCGGCCTTATCTTGCTCCACGGTGATAAATCACGTGCTAACATTAACCTCTGCGCAAACACGGCCACGTAGTAATGGAGTAGAGGAGCTCCTGGAACATTTTGCGACGAGCCGCGAGACAAACGTGCGACTCGAAAACGAGCAGTTTGTACCCGGCGTCCTGGATGGAGCGCGGCTGCTACGTGGCTTTTAAACAGCAACAGATCAGAGTTCGGGGTTTGGGTTGGAATAGGAATGTTGGTCGACATCATTCATGTCTGAAAGACAGTTCTTAAGAAATCCAAGGGGAAGCAAATAACAGCCGGTCCACAAAAGCTGTGCAATGATATTGAAAGTCCTAGGAAGCATTCGCATGGCCTCAGGTCAGTTTAACTCCAATGCGACAAAGTGAGAATTTTAATTGTAAGCTGGAATCTATGAGCATCCTATGATGATGATGATGATGACAAACTCACAGGACAGCTACAGATAACGTAGCGGCAATAGAGAAACACAAATATGGGCAATATGGACAAAGACTTGTAGATGCCTAATTGCATGTGCTTTTTGAACAGACACTCTTCTGGGAAGATGCTCCACTAAGTTTTGGAGTGTGTTTGTGGAGATTTGTGGGAAATAGCAGCTTAAGCCTGCAGTCACTCCAACGTGGATGAGGCGTAGTTTCTAACCATTGTTTTGTTAATTCCAGTAATATCCACTTTAATATCCACTTTATCCAACAAATTCTGGCTTCTGATTAGACAGAAGGTTCGTTTTCTATAACAGTTGCACCATTTTTACTTTAAAAAGCAGTAAGAAGTGTTTAATCATTGCTAAAGCAAGAACTTATAGAAGGAGTCTCCAGTGTCAGTGCTTTGAAACACTCAGAAGAAAAAGTTTTTTGGGGGCATTTTTGTCTTATTTGCATAAATTAGTATAAACGTTTGTGGAAACCTGACCATAAGATTGAACATCCCATTCCGCATTTAGTCTCGATTTATTGTTATACTCGATTTATACTGTTATAAGAACCTCCACTGTTCTGGGCAGATGTTCCACTAGATTTTGTGGAGATTTGTGTAAAATTCATTCAACTGCAATGGTGTTAGTAAAGTCAGGCACTGGTGAGGTGAGGAGGCCTGGGGGTGCAGCATTTAGAGCTCTATAGCAAGAGATCTTCCACTCCAGCCCATGTAAAGCATATCTTCATGGAGCTGGAGCTTTGTGCACAGGGGAATTGTCCTGCTGGAACAGGTTTGAGTCTCCCAGTTCAAGTGAAGGAAAAAATGACCACATTCAAAGTACAGTTGTGTGCCTCCAACTTTGTGGTAACAGTTTTGGGAAGAACCACATATGGCAATACTATAATCCATTCAGTGTTTATTTCGTTATTAGTTTGAGAACATTAGTCCAGATCTGGATTCACGACATGGCAGGAACGGATTAACTTTCTCTCCGTTGTTAGAAGAGCTGACAAAGAACGTGCATTCTGGGAGAATGAGAAGTACTTTTTTTTCATTTTTTCATTTTATTGGATACTTGTAAAAGTGTGTCAAGTAATAATTTCACCAAGCACAAATCCCACATGCCACGTAAAAACAGTACCGCTTCACTAAATCCCCTTTTCCACAACGTTCCCATGCCTGATGTACCGATCTTCTCCACTCCCGTCGGCTGTAAGTGCTCGCTCGCTCGTTCTTGGAGGATGGGACAGAAATAAAACCCCCGAAACATTGCAGAATGAAAGCTGTGGATGTTTCACCTCGGTGTCGTCATGGTGCTGAAATGAGTATTGGAGGAATTACAGTGTAAAAAAAGTCCACACGTGAAATCGCCGACGCCGGCTCTTTTGTGCGTTGCCGTGTTTGCTCTGGAGAGAAGTCCCTATGTAGCGGGATTAAATCCGCTTCCCCGGAACAAAGCCGATTACTCCTAATCTTGTTATTTCAACAAACAGTTATGCTAGAGCTTTGTTTTCGTGGGTTTGTTTTTAAAAATCACGCCTAATTAGCTTATTAATGCGCTAAATCGAGTTCTAAATCGTTACTGGAGAAATCCCACTATTTTATATAGACTGTGTGTTACCTACATACAATTTACATATCTTATATACTGTACACTTTTATATTCCTCATTTTTCTGTGCATTACTACATGCACATTTCAATTACAACATTATATATATATTATATATATATATAAAAAGCTCAAATACCACTGACTGACTCACTCACTCATCACGAAATCTCAAAAACCACTGAATGGATTGCAATGAAATTTGGAACATACCTTCCTCTTGGGTCTTAGGTGCTCACTAAGAAAGGGTTTTGAAAAATTCGCCCTGGATCGCGGCTAACTCGCGAAAAACGCGATTTCTCACGCATTGTAAATTCTTCGAAATAACATTACGGATCCTAATGAAACTTACTACATTGTTTCTTATTAGATGTTAGATGCACGATCAAAATTATTTTCAAAGTAGTTTAGCCCTGTATCGGTACTACAAAGGGGTAGTACGTTATTTGTTGACGTTACGTTCTGATCTCTGATCATCCAGTCCTGCTCAGTGCTTACTGCTTATTGCCATATTGCTTAGCGTTCTGCCTTCCGTAGCGAAGCACGGGTACTTTCAGCTAGTATAATAATAAAAATGTATTTAAACTGCTAGGCTTGTCCTAAAATTAATCAACCAACCAGTCCTAAATTTGGACTTCAGGAGCGTGGAGGATGTTGGTACTTGAAGCACATAGTAACGCTATACGCATCGTGTCTGTCTCCATGGAAACGTAACTAATCCAGAGTTGGATTTTTGTGATTTTAATGTGAGCAAAGCCCTGAACAAAAAAACACAACGATCTCTCGCAAACAAACGATTTGCATTTATCAGATTTATGGTGTCAGGGAAAATGTCAGGAAGTCCATACGTGGCTTTGTGGTGCAGATGAAGTGCGCACACAGATTCTCGTGAAATTATCTCCACGAGCGAGCAGAAAACGCAACACCGTGAACTTTCTAATTTGCGTTTTGACTAGCAGCTAATCAGAAGCCCCGGCTTTCTTTTTTCTTTCTCCAGCGAGCAATTCATTAGTGGAGTTACGGTGGACTGACCGCGAATCTCTCAAGCGATCAAAATCAAACCGCTGATTTATGCATTAAGTCAGCACGGGCTGGATCAAAAAATACTAATAAAAAAAAAAAAGTTAGCACAGAGCATATTTGGATGAATAAGAGCGTAATAGAAGGGACTGGGGCTCGGCGGTTCTGCAGAAGCGATAAGACGGCGTTCAGCGGAGCGGAGCTAAGCTTAATAAGGGTCTCGAGTGTTGTAAATGAGAGATTAGGGACGAAAGAGTGACGTGAGAGAGTGTAATCAAATCACTGCAATGAAAATGGATGTTTTTTAGAGAAAAAAAAAAAAAGACCGGTTACGCAGGCATGAAAAACAAGTCAGCCTCGTATTTGCAAAATTTGTGGGGTTGATTAATTTATAATATAATGCGCTTGTTCGAATGTGTTATCGTTTCCATGGCAACTATACTTACGTTCAAAAAACGTTTCAGGGAAGGAGACTTCAGTCAAGATTTTGCAACAATCAAAGGTAATGGTGTATCTTTTGTGTGTGTGTGTGTGTGTGTGTGTGTGTGTGTGTGTGTGTGTGTGTGTGAGATTTTTATAGTTCCTATAAGCTAATCGAGAACAAGAACCGCCTTTATTCCATAGATGTTCCACCCCTGTATCGTTAAATATAACTTTAAAGGAATAAAAATCATAGATAAAAGGCACAATAAATAGGCTAAAGAATGTCCCCCCCATACCATAGCACCAGTATGAGGTTCTTTATCACTCTGTTTTAAGCCCAAACCCTGTTTTAGCATCACTATGTTCCTGTGCACAAAGCAAACTCCATGATATGTGAAGATTGGCGTGAAAAAAAATGTGAGTGACCTGCACAAACCCCTGACCTCCTCAACCCCACCGAACCGGAGCCTCCATGACACGCAAGTCGGATCTCGATAATGTTCTCGTTAATGACGAAATGAACATAATTTCCCACAAACACGTTCCGAAATCTAGTGGAAAGGCTTTTGCAGAAGAATAGCTGGATTCGACATGACTAGAATGCTTAACTCGACTGTAAAGGGAGGCCTGGGTGTGTGTGGAGGCACAAAGCGAGAGCCGGGGTTGTGTTTGCCAGGAGCAAATAAGAGCGTACGTCTCTTTTGTGCCGTCGTCTCCCCGGCAGAGACAGAGGCCATGTTTAAACACTAGTAAAGTCCTCGGAATCCAAACATAGCCTGTCCTCATTTATAATCTCTACAGGGCTTCATTTACTGTTAAGGTTCCAGCAATCCCACAGAACCAATCTGCCTCGGAAGTGAAGACACCGCCTCAGGAGTGAAGACACCGCCTCGGGAGAGAAGACACCGCCACGGGAGTGAAGACACCGCTCCAGGAGTAAAGACACCGCTCCAGGAGTAAAGACACCGCCCCCGGAGTGAAGACACCGCTCCGGGAGTAAAGACACCGCCCCCGGAGTAAAGACACCGCTCCGGGAGTGAAGACACCACCCCGGGAGTGAAGACACCGCCCCGGGAGTGAAGACACCGCTCCGGGAGTAAAGACACCGCCCCGGGAGTGAAGACACCGCCCCTGGAGTGAAGACACCGCCCCTGGAGTGAAGACACCGCCCCGGGAGTGAAGATTTCACCTTGGTTAGTGAAGACACCACCTAAGTAGTTAAGATGCCACCTCAGGAGGAAAGACACTTCACAAACCCCAGGAGCAAAGACTCTGCCCACCTCAAAACAAAGACTGCGCCCACCTCAGGAGCAAAGGCTCCATCCATCTCAGGAGCAAAGTCTCCACTTACCTCAGGCGCAAAGACTGCGCCCACCTCAAAAACAAAGACTCCGCCCACCTCGGGAGCAAAGACCCCACCCACCTCAGGAGCAAAGACTCCGCCCACTTTAGGAGCGAAGACTTAATTAGCCAAAAGCGTGTTAAAACTTCCCTTCAAATCCGAGTTCACATCAGCACTTTAGCCTGAGGTTTCTTCCTGTGCTCCTCCCTGACAGGATCTGGTGTTAGACATCAACGCGGTCAGGTTGGGAATTTGCTGGGAAAACGCCAAAACCCCAGCCTGAGCTCCGAAACTCGCATACAGCAACAAGATGAAACGCAGGAGACACTGATGACAAGATGGGTCTGCTGGGACATGTTTCAGCTGGCAGGACCACAAAGACACACCGTCAACACACTCTTGCACACACACACACAAACACACACACACAGTTGGCAACTGTCGCTAGCTCTTTAAGCAGGCAGGAAAGCACCTGTCTTCTTATCGTGTCCATGCCAGGACACACTGCTCTCTGCTCCTGTCTTCTCAATGCTTTCTCCTTTTTTTTTCTTTTTTTTTTCTTTTGCTTGCTTTCTTTTTTCTAGCCAATTAGATTTTCCCTCCTGCTTTCTGAGTGTTGTATCTGCATATTGCGTAGCTGCTTCATAAATCCAGAGCCAAACAATATGTCCATAAAACATCATGTTAAATAAATCTCATTCAGACGCTCGACTACGGGAACACTGATGGGGGAGAAAAATAGGAAATGAATATAAATAAATCCTGATAATTCTATTAAGAATTTTTTTGTATTAATAAATAAGCAAAATGATAAATATCTGCTATTTTTCCTAAAGGGTAATATTTGTGTATCTGTTGAACAAATTATTAATTTATGGATAATATATATTTTTAATTGATATAAAATATATTTTTAATTATTTGTGCATTGGTAAAAACATGGATAAGATATTTAAAAAAATGTAAATAATTTTACATAATAAATAATCATTTATTTTAATATTATTTTTTTTTTTATATATTTTTAAACATGCTCACAAATATTAAATGTTTTGTCAGCATTTTAACACTCCTGATTCAGCATTCTCCTGAAAAATAAATAAATAAACAATAAATAAAAAAAACAACAAAAAATGCTTAGAAATAGATTATACAGGATTTAAAAATGTTTAAACATTTTTAATTATATTTATTGAATTTACTATACATTTTTTTTGTTTACAATTATTTATTATAGGTTTATAATAAATTTATTTTATATAAGTAGCAGTAATATTAGGTGGTAGTATATTGGGAAACCATAAGACCTATAGAATAATAATAATAATAATAATAATAATAATAATAATAATAATAATAATAATAATAATA
>JAAIIK010020210.1:797325-823565 GCA_014706435.1 Silurus glanis
GTGTGTGTGTGTGTGTGTGTGTGTGTGTGTGTGTGTGTGTGTGTGTGAGAGAGAGAGAGCGTGTGTTCTTCACACACCAAAAGTTATTTTCCCTGAATCTTTACAGGCCTGAAATAATTTCAGACTCCTCATCAGATATTTTTTCATCCGTTTAAAGTTTCATTTACTATCAAGTCTTCCATGTCGAAAGCTGCCCTCACACTGGAGACTCCTTCTATATCCAGGACACTTATTTTGATGTCTAGTCCATGTGAATGAGCCGTTGCTATGGAAACCCTCAAATCATACCGGGGGAAAAAAAAATCTGATTGATGTATTCAGACCAGATCGGATTCGCGATATAACTACATTCACATTTTTTTTTTCCCCTCTCTCTTTTTTTCATTCGAAATAAATTTTTCCATCTCTCTTCATTTCCATCTGACCGCTGCATCCGTTCCCTCGCTTCCCCTCTCCGGCTCCTCTTTCAGAAGAAGAAGGGAAGCTGGGAAACTCTACAGCTCTGATCTGATCGATTAGAGCCTCGGGCAAGACTCGGATTTCTCACACACACAAACACACACACACACACACACACACACACACACACACACACACACACAAGGATCAGTGCATTTCTTCACTTCCCAATTCTCCTGAATTCGGTATATTGAGTGGATCCTCCACCTGTGCAGGTAGAGACAAACTAGAGCCAATAAAACACACGTTTCCAATAAAAGAGTGGAGAAATATCTGCGGCTAGAAGTATTCCTCCACTCTGCAATATTGATTCTCTCTTTCTCTTTCCCTCACTCAGAGATTCATCTTCTCTTTGCCCCTGCATTCACACAGACACTGATTCAAGACTTGTTTTTATCCATCTTTTTCTCCCTCTTCCTTAAAGGAATATTTCAATCTTTCATCTTCATCTCAACCTTATACCTTTTGTGTGTGTGTGTGTGTGTGTGTGTGTGTGTGTGTGTGTGTGTGTTCAATGCTGCTTGTTTTACCATAAATAAAAACAAATGATATCACGGCTACAAGCGTCTCAATCCTTTTGCATCGAATGTATTGTTTTAAAAATCTGTTATTTGAATCGATCATGGTATTCATGAATCAGAATCTATCCATTTATAGACACGTCTGTGGCCCTACACAACAATAAAGGTATAAGTTATGACAGCAATATACAAAAATATCATCGTCCTCAGTCTTTACTTAACAAAAAAAAAAAAAGCTTGCGATGTTTCTGAGAAAACCATTAAACAAAAAAATACCTTTACACATTAAAAGCAGTAATATAACTGTAAAATACTGTATTGATTTAGGAAGTGTAGCTTTAGCAAGCAAACGAGAAGGACAGTCAGCCAGACAGCCAGTCAATCAGTCAATCAGATGTTCAGTCAGTCAGTTATATAGCCACCAAGTTAGTTATATAACCAGCCAGTCAGGTATTCAGGCAGTCAACTAGCCAGTCGGTCAGTTATACAGCCAGCCAGTGATTTATTTAGGCAGTCAGTTAGTCAGTTTTTCAGCCAGCAAGACAGCCAGTTAGTTATCCAGCCAGCCAGCTAGCCGGTCAATAAGTTATTCAGGCAGCTAGGTTTTAGCCAGTCAGCAAGTTACTTATTTATCCAGCCGGCCGGCCATTCAGCAAGCTAGCCAGCTAGTTATTCAGCCAGCCAGTGAATCTTTCATTCAGTAATCAGCCAACCAGTCAGTTAGTCAGTCAAACAACCAGCCAGCCAGTCAGTTATTAAGCTAGCCAGTCAGTTATTGTCATTCAGCCAGCCAGTCAGTTAGTCAAACAATCAGCCAGCCAGTCAGTTATTTAGCCAGTTATTTAGCTAGCCAGTGAGTTATTCAGTCAGTCATTCAGTCAACCAGTCAGTCAGCCATTCAGCCAACCAGTCAGTTATTTAGCCATTTAGTCATTTATTCCGCCACCCATTTAGTGATTCAGTTATTCAGCCCGCCAGTCTGTCCCCCACCCTCGCAAACCCGAGACAGCTCCGAACAATATTCACGTTTTAATCTTTTTTACGGCTAAATACGTTTTAATCAGATCAGAGACGGAGATACAAATTTATTTCCACAGAACAGACCTTTTTCATTAGTTCACCATGACTGCTCACAGAACGCAAATAAGTTTCTGTTCTACAACACTATCAATTCCTGGCACTGAAACAGAGAAATGTTGCCATCGTTCACGACTAATCCGGATCAGACCAGCTCGCAGTGTAGTAAAGGAGCTGGTGATAATACAACAACAGATCATTTTTTTTTAAATGATAATAAATTAAAAAGGTTTGATTTGATTGTAAAAATCAATAGAAAAATAATTTATAAATCAAAATGTAAATAATCATCAATAATTATAAAAAAAATCTGACTAAATTAATACAACTTAATAATAAATGAACATCTACGTTTTAAATCATTTATAATAAAACACTCCTCACATTTCAGCAACTATTTAATTATATCTTCTCAAGGGACAAAACTATAGAAATTAAACTTGGATATATTTTAGATTATCATTGTGCAGCTTGTATACAATACAGATTTACTGTCCACTAAAAATAACTCAACATACAGACGTTATTGTCTAAATAACTTGCAACAAAAGTGAATAACCCAAGTGATAACAGCTGTACGTCGCTTAGCCATGCAAAGCCACACGTCCTATTCATCATGGTCATGTTTTTGTCTGCTTGACAGAACTATACAAATTTGTGTATCTTGTATTAGAGCAGATAAAATGTGGTGCTTTGAGTACAATTCTCTCATACTGACTACTGGATGTTCAACATGGCACCTCATGGCAAAGACTAGATTTATTAGAATTGTTGCTCTCCACAAAGATGCAAAGGCTTTAAGAGGATCAGTAACACCCTGAAACTGAGTTATAGTACAGTAGCCAGGGTCCCTCAAAGAAGTTGAGTCCTCGTGCTGTTCAGAACGTGTCGCACACTGCAACAAGTCGGTTTGCAGGCCGTCGTCCCAGAAGGAAGCCTCTTTTGAAGCTGCTCACGAGAAAACCCGCAAACATTTTGCTGAAGATGACCTGTCCAAGAGCATGAATTCCTGGAACCATGTCCTGTGGTCTGATGAGACCAAGATAAACTTGTTTGGCTCAGATGGTGTCCAACATGTGTGACGACGCCCTGGTGAGAAGAACCAAGAAAATTGTGTCTTGCCTACTGTCAAGCATGGTGGTGGTGGCATCATGGTCTGGGGCTGCATGAGTGCTGCTGGTACTGGGGAGCTGCGGTTCAGTGAGGAAAACATGGACTCCAACATGTACTGTGACATTCTGAAGCAGATGCCCTTCCTTTCAGAAACCGGACCGAACTGCAGTTTTCCAACATAATAACGACCCCAAACACACCACCAAGATGACAACTGCCTTGCTGAGGAAGGTGAAGGTGATGGAGTGGTCAAGTATGTTCCAGACATGAACCCTATTGAGCACCTGTGCAGCATTAAGCGGAAGGTGAAGAGCTCCAGCAGCTCCATGATGTCATTACGGGGGCGTGGAAGAGGATCCCAGCAACAACCTGTAAATTCCATGATTAGAAGGATACTACAGACCAATGGTGCTCCCACAAAATATTGACACTTTTGACATGTTCACTTGGGGTGTACTTACTTTCGTTGCCAGCTATTTTGACAATAATTGCTGAAAGTTTATTTAGAATTTAGAACACAGTAAATCTGTACTGTATACAAGCTGCACAGTGTAAATTATTATAATTTTTTTTATTTGTTAAACTTTAATAAAAAAAGACTACTACTTCTACTAATAATATTGAAAATGCTTGTGTGTGTCAAGTGATGTTTTTGCCGATATTAATTAAAAATCATTTTTCAAGTTTCATATCTGAAAAAGAATTTCATACTTTTTTTTTATTACAATTATACATTTCTGCTCTATTTTACCTTTTTTTCAGGATAAAATTTTTTATTTTATTTGTATTTTTATTATTATTATTATTATTATTATTATTAAAGTGAATGAGACTTAATTATATTATGTCTGGGTTAAAACATTTTTATTAGCTTTATTATTAGTGTTGATTTTTTTAAAGACTTTCTTTACCTCTTCAGTGTTCTATTATATTTATATTATATTTATTGCATTACATTTCTTTATTTGCTGGTAATTTTTAATGAATGATTTATCCCTGTGTGTGTGTATTAGAGGAATATCTTATCGTGTTGTATTTGATCAAATCTCCCCGCCTGGGGTTTCAGGTGATCTCATCTCACCTTATTATCACATTCTCAGTAACAATAAAACCGTACAGTCATATAACACACACACACACACACACACACACACACACACACACACACACACAGACGAGAAGTGGCACACTCTTGGACGCAGCAGTGTGTGCTGAGTCGGCTCAGCTCAGCGATAAGGATATCAGGGTGAGATAAGAGCAGGCGAGTACGGCGAGCTGCGCAGATCTACAGCAACATTCATTTGCAATTAGAAGCTCGTTAAAGGTCTGATTTATGGGCGTGATCTTGTGAGGTTTGCCTTCAGGCAGTGCAGTGACTCGTACGGCAGCCGTAAGACGGTGTGAAAGTCGCGTCATGAAGGAAAGAGCGTGTGAAGGCGACGTGTTTAGAAGGTCGATTACTCGAATAAATTAAACACGTTAAGCATGCCCATGACTCCGACACGTGAGCCTGGAGGAAATGGGAGGAAATGTAAGCAGTTTGGTGGAGGGGTGAGGGGGGTGAGGGGCAGAGCAGAGATGAGAGCGTCTCCTCTGGGACACTGAAGGACGTCCAGAAGGACTGAAGGGGCCTCTGCGTCTAAAACCCAAACAATGAATGCAGTCTTTCCCTTCTTTTCCTTCTCTGAACTAAACGTTCTTGGCCTTTTTACACACACGTTTTTGCACATTAGTGTGGAGATGTACAGTCACACAATGTGAAGGACATGAGTACACACACGCACACACGCACACACACACACGGTGCGCTCTACAAAATAAATGACTTAGACATGAGGATTACAGAAGACACAGTATTCTCTCTTGAAGTAAGATAGTATAAAAGAAAGAAAGAAAGAAAGAAAGAAAGAAAGAAAGAAAGAAAGAAAGAAAGAAAGAAAGAAAGAAAGAAGCAAACAAACAAAAACAAACAAAATGAAATGAAAGAATAAAAGAAAGAAAGAAAGAAAGAAAGAAAGAAAGAAAGAAAGAAAGAAAAAGAAAAAAGAAAGAAAGAAGCAAGCAAACAAAAACAAAAGGAAATGAAAGAAAGAAAGAAAGAAAGAAAGAAAGAAAGAAGCAAACAAACAAAAGAAAATGTAAGAAAGAAAGAAGCAAACAAACAAACAAAAACAGTATTCTCTCTTGAAGGAAGATAGTATAAAAGAAAGAAAGAAAGAAAGAAAGAAAGAAAGAAAGAAAGAAAGAAAGAAAGAAAGAAAGAAAGAAAGAAAGAAAAATGAAAGAAAGAAGCAAACAAACAAACAAAAGAAAATTAAAGAAAGAAAGAAGCAAACAAACAAATAAACAAAAGAAAATTAAAGAAAGAAAGAAAGAAAGAAAGAAAGAAAGAAAGAAAGAAAGAAAGAAAGAAAGAAAGAAAGAAGCAAGCAAACAAAAACAAAAGGAAATGAAAGAAAGAAAGAAAGAAAGAAAGAAAGAAAGAAAGAAAGAAAGAAAGAAAGAAAGAAAGAAAGAAAGAAAGAAAGGGGAAAATAGGAAGATATCGTGTAAGAACGAAGGAAGGAAGGACGGAAAGAAGAGAAAAGGAAAGAAAAGTAAAAAAAGAGGAGGAAAGAATGGAGAATGAGAGGAAAAAAAACTCAGACAAAAAGCTACAGATGTACATTTGCATGAAGGTTGTAAATATTCATCAAACACAAAATAAACGATCATTAATTCTACTTTAAGGTTCTTTCTATTAAAATAAAGAAAGGGGGTGCAGAGTTTAAACCTCGCCAACACACAAGCTTCATCAAGCTTCAGAAATCTTTAATCTTTATCATTTGTCATCATAAATCCACGTCACCTGAGTTTAACACCAGAGACGGAGCAGGAAAGTGTCACTGTGAATGTGTAGGAAGTGAAGAGTGAGCGTGAGGTGCTCGTGTCCTTCAGCTCCTTCAGAAAAATCATTTACATCCTCAGCAGCCCGAGCAGCTCGTTACGCAGAGAACTGCCACGTCCATTTCAGCAGATGGGTGACCGCAGACGTCACAAAGCCGACGTGTGTGTGTGTGTATGTGTGTGTGTGTGTGTGTGTGTGTGTGTGTATGAAAAAAAATCTCAATTCCCAAGAGAAAAGTACAGCAAGATGATATAAAGAATTAAAATAGACTGAGAATGAGGCCAAGACAGCACAAGTGTGTGTGTGTGTGTGTGTGTGTGTGTGTGTGTGTGTATTAAGATTTACAGGCATACACAGAGACGTGTGAAACAAACATACTTTTGTTTCTGTGTCAAGTCAAATCTACCAGTGTGTCTTTTACATAGCGCAGGTCAAGAAGAAATAAACAAGTAAATAAACATTTATCAGATTAAAAAAATGCATGATTTAGATTCAAAAAGTGACAGAAACAAACATTTAACATATAAAACTAATGCAACCCAAAACAATACAAAATAAAATTTTATTGCATTTTTATTATTATTTTTTTAATATACACGCTCAAAATAAAAAAAAAGAAAAGTTGACAACAATTAGTATTTAAATATATTTAAATAAAATTTAATAAATTACACACATTTATAATTCTTGATTTTTTCTTTAGATAAATTCAGCTTTTTTTTTTCTCCACATTCTTTTTCTCCAAATGTTTTATCCTCCTTTCTTTTGCTTTTTCGCTTGTTTTTCCTGCTTATTTTTCACCAGCAATATGAAGAAAAGTTTATGAACACCTGACCAAAAGTTTTTTTGAACATCTGAGGTGATGTGAGGAGGCCTGGAGTGCAGTCAGCGTTCGCATCCATGACGTACAAATACTTTGTTACTGTAGTTAAGTAGATTTTTCTGGTATCAGTATTTTACTTCACTATTTATTTTTTCAGGCAACTTTTTACTTTCACTCATTAAATTTTTTTACACAAATATCTGTACTTTCTACTTCTTACATTTCCAAACCAGACTCGTTACTTTAGTTTGAATCTATGCACACGGCAGAAGGCAGTAAGAAGTCTGGGGTTAACGTGGATGAGACAGAGGGAGTCAGTGATGTAAACATGACTGAGAGCAAAGACATTCCTGATCACCTGACCCTCATCATCTTTACTCTGCTTGTGTTCTATATGGTGGATGTGCAGCCTGAACATATTCATTATATATATTCATAATATATTAATATGATGTGAGGTTCAGATACCAGCCTGACACTAAAACGGGTAGTAGTAATGACATCATGCTGAGATCCAGAAATTCAGAAACAAATGAGAAAGAAAGTAATTGAGATCTATCAGTCTGGAGAAGGTTTATAAAACCGTTTCTAAAGCTTTGGGACTCCAGCGACCCACAGTGAGAGCCATTATTCACAAATGGCAAAAACATGAAACAGTGAAGAACCTTCCCAGGAGTGACGACTCATCCAAGAGGTCACAAAAGACCCCACAACAACATCCAAAGAACTGCAGGCCTCACTTGCCTCAGTGAAGGTCAGTGTTCATGACTCCACCATAAAAACTGGTCTGCATGGCAGAGCTCCAAGACCAAAACCGCTGCTGAGCAAAAAGAACATAAAGGCTCGTCTCCGTTTTGCCAGAAAACATCTTGATCATCCCCAAGACTTGTGGGAAAATACTCTGTGGACTGATGAGACAAAAGTTGAACTTTTTGGAAGGTGTGCGTCCCATTATGTCCGGCGTAAAAGTAACACCGCATTTCAGAAAAAGAACATCATACCAACAGTAAAATATGGTGGTGGTAGTGTGATGGTCTGGGGCTGTTTTACTGCTTTAGGACCTGGAAGACTTGCTGTGATAAATGGAACCATGAATTCTTCTGTTTATCAAAAAATCAATAATAAAAATCTTCATTTAAAAACTGCATGTTGTGTTCACTTGTGTTATCTTTTACTAATATTTAAGTTAGTTTGATGATCTGAAACATTAAAGTGTGACAAACATGCAAAAAAATAAGAAATCAGGAAGGGGGCAAACAGTTTTTATATACCACTGTGTGTGTGTGTGTGTGTGTGTGTATGTATATATATATATATATATATTTCCTTATTTATTAATTTATTATTTATAAATTTATAGAGAAAAGAGCTTCTTAAACCCTTTATTAAAATATATAAAAATAAAATGTAATAAATTACACAAATTGTATAATTTTTTATACTTTTTAGTGCAAAAATGTAATAAAAATTATTTAATAGTAAATTTTTATTTTTAGATAAACTCAGCATTTTTTTTCCCTCCACATTTTTTCTCTCAACATGTTTTTCCTCCTTTGTTTGGCCTTTTTGCTTGTTTTTCCTCGCTTATTTTTCCCGCTTTCATACTGTACAGAGCGAGTGCCGACAGATCGGCGTTACCCCGGGGTCACACTTCCTCGCTGCCTCGTCTCGGCTCTCCTCACACCCCTCACTGCGAACAGAACTTGACCCGAGCCCTCACTTGGCACCGGCGATCTGGAGAAGAATATGGCACTCGGGGCTTCGCGCCAAGCATGAGAGAAGCTCCTGAAAGTCTGCCAGCGTCCAATTCCTTTTAAATATCATTTAGTAAATAGTGGTTGGAACCGAGACTCGGGTTACATGCGAGCACTTATCAGGCGACTTGTAGCACTTAAGCGCCTAGAATCTGATGCGAAGGCGAAGTGTAGTGAAGTGGTTCACGGTTATACTGTTAATGTTTCAACACCTGAGAAAGACTTTGTACAGTGTTCCTGATTCCTCATCCTTCACATTTTATTGCTGTTATTAAAGTAGGCTTAATTACGGCACAACACAGAGCAAAACTCTCGGACACACAGTCTTATATGGGTTTATGGTGGAACTTTATTAGCGCTCGATGCTAGGTGTAATCTCGTTCAGGCTGAACCTTTATCTTGACAAACTAACAATTCAAATCAGTTTTATTTGTATAGCACTTTTTTTTTTTTACAATGGACATTGTCCCAAAGCAGCTTTACAGAGGTTATAAAGTTGGAAGGTATAAGTCTAGTGCCTAGATTTTAGTTTTTTTTATAAGCTTATCCCTAATGAGCGAGCCAGCGGTCACACTAGCAAGGATAAACGCCCTGAGATTGAATGAGGAACCCAAAAAAGCTTGACTTAAAAGGAAACCCATCCTTATCTCGGTGGCACCGAATGTCCATTGATTACAGTTCCATCATTGTTGAGGTGTACTGTTCAGTGATGGATGCTTAAATGCAGAACTATTCATGGAAAATTATATTGATATTATAGTGATATTATTTAGGGTCCAAAACAAACCTCATAGTGAGTAATAACACCACATCTGAGGTAAATGTCAACAATCCCAATGGTTTTGTTTCATTTTCACTGCCATTATGCCTTTTCCTTGATGAGTCCTAGTTATTAAGTGACTATACTTGAGCTGTATAATTCCCAGCTGCTTAGCAACACAAGTTCACAATAAAGATTGTTAAATATATAAAAACCCATATCTGGTGTCGGATTGTATCAACTGATTGTTGTGTAATAAAATGTTTTTGTAAAATGTTAAAGAAGTGTCAATTTCTTATTTAATTTTGTATTTTTTTTTGTTTACTATTAGTTGTTAGCAAAGCCTTGGTGAATAAATGTAAATGTAAAAAAAAGTCATTTGTAAGTACTGCCGAAGATCAACATAATTTTAGAACTTTTTTGCAGAAAATTATAAATACAGCTGAGGTGAATGTTGAAACTTCGACTGATTGTGCATCATTTTGATAGTCATGGTATCTTTATACTGTACGGTTCTAGGAAGATGCATCAGCTAGTTTACATCCATATTATACACCATTCGCTATGTAGAACAATTTTCTCACAAATATAACCACTCGAATGAAGATGTGATTTAAATTCAGCCTATGAGCAGGTTATAAAACAAATTCTAATTTATTTTTTTCTCTATTAACCTCAATGCCACTAAGCTTGTTATGGACAGAAGCAGATCTGATAATCCGCAGTTAAATTACAGATATTACCTGAATGTCGTTTCAGCCCTGAGGACGTCTCAGGAATGCTGACATTTTTATTTTTTTCCATTACAACCCCCCCCATATTCAGTAATAAAGGTCTGCAAGTGCAGACAATGAGCTCGGATTATCAGCACGGTTTACTCCAACATGGTCCACACCGCACTACTCAAACATATTTGCTGAGCAAAACCCGAGCCACAATTTCCATCAAATGTGAACTGCTTCACCCCAGAACAACAGAAAAACTAACATACAAGAGCGCTGCTGAAACCACGCTCGCTTTTTGCGGTGTGAAATAATGGAAACGTGGTCGCGCTCTACTGCGAACACACACGCGGCCGAAACGTCATCGCACTTAAAGCCGAGGCAGAAGGAAACACGAGCCAAGATGTGGCCATAATGGTAGCTTTGTGACTTGATGGATGACGACATTGATTAAGTGTTAGCATAGCTGTGTGTGCTTAAGGAAAGAGTTTCCTTCGGACCTATCTTACTGCAGCTTTGCAAAAGGGCAGAGAGAACGGTCTAAACAAACAAAATCTGAGATTATTATAGTATAAAACCTTGAGTCTATTGGAACCTTTTAGCAAGCAGTGGTGGACAAAGTGCGCAAATCGTGTACTTGAAAAAGAAAAAAAAAAAAGAGATACAGGAGGCAAAATGTGACTCCAGTAAAAGTGTCCCTTTAAACTTTCACTTGAGTAAAAGTACAAAGGTTTTTTGTACTTTTAGTAAGTAATATGATTTATTACGGCTATAATGTTCCTATTATCATTTTTATTACAAGACTTTTGCTTAATCAACTCAATTTATGAAAATACTGTTACTCAGCGCACCGATCTATTAATAGAATGATATTAATGAGATAAACACTGATTGATATCTAATAAATTTGAGCCCAAAACCTTCTTTTCAACTACTTCAAAACAATCGCACAAATAAGGCCATGGGTGCATTGACAAGTTCGAGTCAGAACTTCTTCCATTATTTATTCCTCCAAAAATGTTCTGCTTGATGTTGAACTAAGTAGATACAACCAATCGGCAATGGCGGTTGGAGGTTGAATGAAGCCCCATGTGAATCAAGCCATGAACCAACGTCTCCCCCGTTGATGATTTTCAGCTTTGAAATGCTCCGCTCTGCTTCAGCTACAGTCACTCGATGAGTAAAACATATTCTCAAAGCAGTCCACAAATGTGGATACATTTCTGAGAGCTCAAATTCATGTAGAAATATCACCCTAAATGGATTTATTGCACAACGAAATACACGTCATTGTGCACAATTTATCAAACTCTCAGAACCGAGAACCATAACATACAGACATCTATATCCTTATATGTCTTTTAAATTAGCCTTGGAGATTTCCCTTTTCCACCTATTCAGTACAATCACAAAAAAACCTTCGCAAAAAAAACAAGCCCTCCTTAGTTACTGTTGCTATGTCCGACAAGCCATGCTGCCAATCGCCACGTGACACAGAGAAAGTGAAAAAGCAAACGTGGCAATTACCGTATTTTTCGGACTATAAGCCGCTACCTTTTTCCCACGTTTTGAACCCCGCGGCTTAAACAACGAAGCGGCTTATTTATGAATTTTTCCTGGGTTTTTCCCGGTTTTTCAAACTTCAAACCAAAAAAACTAAAAAAAAACAATTTGAACCGGCAACAACTGGCATTTCGTCAGAAACAAAACGTAATTATCATGTGTGAAAGCCTGGGAAAGAAATCACCCAATGATGATGGTGGTGGTTTTTTTAAACAAAGAAAAAAATCTAAATAAATGTCTATACCAGCACACATGAAAAAGCGTGAGGTATGGGACATCAGAGGGAAGCATAATTAGACGCTATTGTCCGAAGCGAGGAGGGGGAGGAGGTCTCTAATTGAGGAAAATCGCTTACCCATGATGCACCGGGGGCTACGAGTGATCAAAGGTATTGCTTGTGTGTGAGAAGGCGCACAGGCCGCGAAAATGAGGAGGGTCCGTGTCATTAAATCAACTAATTAGTGACCCCCTTCTTTATCCTGCCAATTTAATACCCCCCCCTTCTCTTTTTCCTCTCTAAAGCTCTTTACTGTGCTCTTTCTACCACACAAGACACATCCATTGGGGGATTTTTAGCATTTCAAAAGTGTATCCAAGCTTTCCGGAGTGGCGAAAAAAACAAAACGGTCACCAAGGCGAAAGAAGCTGATCTCGTCAAGAAATAGAATGAGGGATGGCGGAGGAAAAGGAAGAGGACAAAAAGGAGGAGGAGGAGAAGAAAAAGAAAGGGATCAGCTGGCATCTTGAAGGGGTTTTTTTTTTGGTCTTCCCAGCAAGAGAAAAAAAAAAAAATTCAAATCTCTTTAGTGGACAGGAACAAAAATGAGAACGACAAGCATAAGTGGTCCAGAAAGACGTTTAGAACGCACAAAAAAAAAGGATATTGAAACGATGAGGATGATTATACAGGATCACAGACCATAAAACAATGTATAATAATAAGGCAAATAGGCAGTAGGCATTGCATGTGTCGTGTTTTTGCAGTGCTTTTGTGCTTACAATGGAGATGTGACACATAAAAGCCATACTTCTGGGCCTTTTTACTTTTTTTTTTGGATAGGGTTGTGTCCGTCTTTCAGTCCCTAGGGGACCTATTGTGCTACCCCAAGTCCTTCATGGACGGCCCCTCCTCATTCTCCGAGCTGAACAATTACCCCGTTGAGGCGACACAATGCATAAAGCCCACCGCAGCCCCCACAGGGCTTTTCTCTGTTTTAGCCTCTTTATCTGTATTTTTAAAAAAAAGTGCTATGCTGATCAGCAACAAAAAGGCAAGTCTTAAAAAATAGGCAAAATAAAGGGGTGAAAAGAGAAGAAAGTGTTAAAGGGAGGGGGTATTCCGAGTGTGGAGTTTTCACTCATTTTTGCTCATTCCCTCACCCCAACCACAAAAATAAGCCATTATTTAACACCAGGTTTGAGCTGACAGTGGAGGGCGGGGCAGGGGAAAAGAGAGGAGGGGCATTCATCATGCTGGGGAACACATTGAACAAAAAAAAATCCTCAGGAAAACGAAAACACATGACGTAATACCTTTCAGGAGCTCCATTCGGCAAAATCAATAAAGATTACCTTCACGCCGTGCAAGAATAAGCAGGAGCTCCTTTGCATGTTACTTACATATTAAACTTCGAAAAAACACCTAGTAGTGGCTTCAGTTTGGCTATTTTTCAGCAAGGAACAATTTTGCTGCCACTATGAATTAAATAAAGAGGCATTTTCATGTGCTTGTGATTGAACAGTGACAATTTTATAGGGCAGGGTTGCCAGATTGGGTGTTTACAGAATCAATCACGTTCCACAAGCTGGGAATTCTAGAAATTTTTTTTATATATTAATTCTGCTCTAAATGATGCAAGCGACTGCAAGTTCCAAAAAAAAAAAAAAAAAAAAAAAAAAAAAAAAAGTAATGGAAAATCTTTTTTTTTTGTTTTCAGTGTATATAACTTTCAGGTATCGTGGTCCCTTTGTCAGCAAACATGTCCAACAACCGTCTACCGTCTAAAAGTCTTTCCCTGTAGGTCCTCACCAAACACGAATGTATCATAATAAAACAAAGCAAAAATCTAATTTTTAAGTCCATGTATGTAAATGCACAGATGTCTGAACAGCTAATCCGATGGCAGCCTGCAGGTTTCTGAAGCTTGTGGCCAGAGAAGTGTGCAAAACCTACAGGAAGCATCAGAGGCTGATATATGGGTTTCCCCCAAGTCACTGCTCATTCCACAGCACAGACCATGAAAAATAACTCCTTAAGCAAAGGGACGTCCGTTTAATTCTTGTCTAAACGAGCTCTAAAATGATCCCCCATTCCAGCCTTCCATGAGCTTGATCATAGCCTCTATGGCTCTGATGTCTCAGATGTTTCATGGCTTTACAGTTAATTCTGACTGATAGGCACAACTGGATGCATTAACCAAGCCTTGACCATTACATCCCAGATTGTACCCGATGTCTCCAAACATCTGACTGATGTCAGTAGAGCTGATTTGAGAATATCCCTTGTGAAATAAACTTGACTTGACTTGACAGAGGCACGTTTACACCCCTTTAAGGCTTTAAATGACTGCAAGCAAATAAAGGTAGCGGACACTGCAGTGCCTTCGCTAGTGATGGTGCTGGTGGTCATGCAAGAGTTTTCCTCGAGAATGCCCAAAGATTCCTGAGCAAGACCGTGACTACGGTGTAGACCATCACGCTTCACTGCGCGTCATTCCAAGAGTGATTATGTTCTTATCAGCGGTAAGGCGAGTCGGCAAATTGCGAACTGTTGAGAATAAACCGATTTGCCCATTAATCCACTTAAAGAGCTTCTTAAAAGCAGAAGGTCTCGATGTTCTTATCTGAAGTGCTAATTAAATCCCGGTGCATGAAAATGGACGGTAGTAAAGTCAAGAAGATGAAGAAAAATTAATTGAACGGGGGTTAAATATCCTCAGCGGAAAATGCAGTGGATTTGCTAAATCAGCATTCTTTCTCTCGTTCGTTTCATATAGACTGGGGCAAATAATATCTGCTGTTTACAAGGTGACCTTTCGTTTCTCGCAGGTATGAAGAGGATCAGGATTACTAATCCCCAATTTACACAATGCAATACCCTCCCGACCTAAAAAATAAAATAAAAACACTTCCTGAAGGACTGGAGCAAGATCCAAGAACAATAATGACTGTTATTTTCCTACCAGGATTACTACCTTGTGGACATTTCCCCTCAAGTACACCGTGTGCTGTTTAGATAAAACTGCATTGTATGCCTAGCAGCAAAAAGGCCAAGGCCTTTGCCTCATCGTTGACAGATGGACAAGGAACAAGGGGGAATCCTGAAGAAAAAAAAAATATAGTACACCTGTGAGAACATTTATCATTAATCGTGCTCTGGTCCCTGCTGTGCCCTGGCACACCCTCGTAATTTATTATCCACACTTAAGTCTTCATCCATCCAAACCCCCGACTGCTCCACACCGCAGGGGTTCCGTGAAATTAATAGGGCTACAGGAAACATTTTTCAATTCTTTCCTTATGTTTTTTCTCTTACACAAGCTGTACGCGTCCACCTTCTCGAGAAAATGAGTCTGTGAAACGAGGAAGATTTAGAGATCCACTCGATGTCAGTCACGAAGAACAAACTACCATCCGTTACACCAGAAACTTATCTGCGACAGCTCGAACGACGGCGATACCGACTGACCTAAAGACGCCAATGACGACAAACACAGAAGCTTTGTCTTGTACTGGTCATATTAATGAACTTCAAATCTCTTATTTCTCACACAGCCAATCAGGTCACATGCCTGGTCCTGTATATATAGCATTAGAACCAACAGCCTGATATTGTTTAATTTCCCTTGTGCTTTTTAAACAACTGAGTCGTCTAAAGCCTAGACTCCCCCAAGAACTCTGAAGGTGTGCTGTAGTGTCTGGCACCAAGACTAAGTCGTTTAAGCTGCAATGTAGATTGAACTTTCGTTGCATACACTTGATTACACATATATATATATATGTGTCTTTATTCCTGTATGTTTATTATTAGTGAAACCAAACTCAACATAGAGCATAAAGATATTCTTGTAAATGTTTGAAAGTAATTATGGTGTTTTAAAATTACAAAAATCATTGGGACACCAAACAGAAGTTTTGCTATGTTTCCACACAGACGGCTTTAATTGCCGGATGTGTGCATCATGGCAGATTTTGGTGCCGATTTGAGACTTGGCGCATCAGTAAAAACAAATGTTTAGTGATTAAATAATTTTATCAGTGAAGTTTTTTTTATATATCTTAGTGAAGAAAGGACTTGTGTTGCGTAATGTTATATCTAATCTATTGTCTTAGAGAAAGGTAAGAGAAGTCAAATGTGTCTTGAACTGAGGCACAAGAAGTTGCTTAACTTCTGTTAGAGGACATCATTCACTGATAAGAGCCATTTAGTGAATGACAGCAGAGTGAATCAGCAGGTTAAAACACACACACTTATCAAATGTAGGTATCATTTAACAACTTCTCATCTGACCAGCATGTCTTTACAAGCCTAAGATATAACTGCAGCAAAACAGTTGTTCCTTTTTACCCTCTGAATTTCAGCAAACAGTTCACTATGATTCATTTCTTTCAGAAGTGAGGTAATGTAGATAGACATGTGAATACCTATGGTTTGCTCTTCACCCGTTCACTATTAACTCAGCTGGAGCCTTATAATAATACGGTCATGTTATTTGCAGAGATGGAATCTGTGAATCCTGCTATAATCTCCATCTATATTTTAGGCTTACACCATGTTTCTGTGAAAAAAACAAATTTTTTCATGTCAAATTTCATCACAGTTTAAAACCATCCTATGTTATTCCAGCCAGATGTTAAATCATCCATACAACAATCTACACAAATGATTAATAAACCATTCAGGCAAACAACCAACTAACCATCTGCCCATCATACCAACTAACTATCAATCCATTCAACTAATTGTTCATACATCCAGCCATCTATCCAACCATCCATCCATCTATTTATCCATCCAACCATTCACTGATGTAGTCAACCAGCTATCCATCCAACCAATTAAACATTCATCTAATCATACATCCTACTAACCATTCATCCATCTATTCATCTGAACATCCATCCAACCACTTACTGATCCAACCAACAAACCATCCATCCATCCACCCAACCATCCATCAATCCAGTTTCCTTACATCTGAACATCCATCTAACCATCTATCACTTATTGATCCAGCAAACCGTCTATCCAACCATCAATTTATGCATCCAACTAAACATCCACCCAACCACTCTCTGATAAATCCAACCACTCATCCATCCATCCATCCATCCAACCATCCATCCATCTATACATCTATCCATCTATACATCTATCCAACAAACAATTCATGTATCCATCTGAACACCCATCCAACCACTCAACGCTCCTACCAACCAATTATCCATCAATCCACCCAACCAACCTTCTATCCATCCATTCATTTATCCATCCATCTGTCCATCCATATAACCTCTCACTGATCCATCCATCTATCCAGCCATCCAAAAATTATATCATCTATCTGATCATCCATCCAAACACTCACTGATCCAGCAAACCACTCATCCATCCATCCATCCATCTACCTGAACATCCACCTAATCTGTCCAACCACTCACTGATACAACAATCGATCCATCCATCCATCCCACTATCCACACAACTACTCACTGATCCATCCAAACATCCATCCGACTCTCATCTAGCCATCCAACCATGCACACAACCACCCATCCATCCACCCATCCATCCATTCATCCCTCCATCCATCCATCCATCCATCAATCCAATCACCTAACCAAACAAACAACTACTTATCAATTCATCTTTCCAACTTAGCATTCAACCTACCATTTATCCATCCAAAGACTCACAAAGCCATCCATCTATTCAAACATCCATCAATTAGCACAAGGCTATTTCTCAGGCTAACATAAAAAAAATTACAATGCTAAAAAAATCCATTGCAGAGTGCTAAACCGGAGTGTTCAACACTACATGTAGTCGGGTTGGGGTCTGAATCTTCAAAGACCATGTAGCTAAAATAATTCGAATCCAGTAAAATGTGTCCAACTTGCTACATCCAAAACGACACCCATCTGTTTAAACCCGCAATTACAAATCATCTGCTGCAGATTTAAGTAGCATACAAAGGGGGGAAAAAATCCAGCATCCTTTATTTTCACTATATAAGAAATATAATAATTCATACAATATTTATAGGAGTAAATTCCACTGATTGAGGTGTTACTATAGAAACGACAGTCTTTTAAGGCAAATGTATTTCAATTAAGCCTGTGATTTGTTGTAGATAAATAATCAACACCTTTCTCACTGATCTCATTCGTGAATTCCACAGCGATGTGGCATTTATTTATTTTTTTCTCCAACGCCGCTTTGATATGGAGTCGCCTGCGGGCTCGCTGTGACAGCACCTGCAATGCTGTTTCCAGACACTTGCTGTCCTTGACAGCTCTGTCCCGCAGCTGTCTGATAACACGTCCACGGCGTCGGGGTATAATTAGAGAGTGCTGCGCTATGTGGAAACGCCGCTGGAGCAGAATCGCTCCCACGTCCCCGAGGATGAGAAGTCTTGCCATGACGTTTGAACTGTGACCCCGTGACCTCTTTCCCTGCAGGAGCTTGTTAAAGTGTTACGCCGTTTCCTCCATCGTGCGCCTCCCAAGCTGCGAGTACTCGTGGGGGAGATGCCGGGGCATTCGCTACCTCCATCGCATCAATCCACTGGAACGCGACGTGAATGCAAAAGTACCGACTCCAGATTCTTTGTTTAAAAAAAAAAAAACAAAAAAGAAAGAGAGAGGGAAAAAAAAGAGCGATTGCTCAAGACAGAACTTGACAGCTGTTTGAGACATCACAGCTCGGAGCTTTCATCTCGGCTCTGATTCCCTCCATTTATCACCCCTCACACTCAAACTATGTTGATTGTCTGTCTGTTTTTCTTTTAAGGCACACACAAGCGATCAAACCAGCTTGGTAATGTAGTCAAAATTTACAACAAGCTTCTTCTATCAGAAATTCTCTTCTCTTCCGATTAAAAGAAAAAACGCTCCCAAACCAGTTATAACCACAGAATCAGCACAAAGTTAACAAAACTACGCAAACAATCTCAAGTCTTAACTTGAAACCAACTACTTCAGCGTTAAAGGCGATTACAAAAACATTGAGCCAGCGGTAAATAAGGCGAGATTGCGAAATCGGGATTAGGACTAAATCTCAGGTTTCGAAACCTGTACAATGACAATTCGTTATACGTATTAATGCGTATTAAAAGGTCATTAGTTTGAATCCCAGCCACATCAAGCTGCAATTCCTGGGCCCCTGAGCAAGGCCCTTAATTCATAGCTGCTGAGGTTTTATAAATGAAATAAATATAAGGGCGTCTGCAAAATGCCATTCATGTAAATGTCCCTTTGGAATACATTTTTTTATGCTGACTGCATCCCAGGCCTTCTCACCTCACCTACATCAGTACCTGACTTTCCAAACACCGTGTGAAAGAATGAACCTCACACATCTCCACAAGATCACTCCAAAATATAGAACGTCTTCCCAGAAGAGTAGAGGTTACTATAACAGCAAATGGGGACTAAATGTGCTCCACATGAAGAGCTTGTAGATCCATGAGGATCCTGTCGAGGGTTCAACTAAAAAACCATGAAGATGGATTTGGACTGTAATTAATATAAACAGACTGCTACAATGGCTTAGGGCTTACAAGTGCTATGAACAGTTTTGTAATCAAGTGTCCGTCAGTGAACATTTGACCACCTGACCAATGTTAAAACTACAATGAATGGACATTCTGTGATAATGAGGATTCGATTCTTTGGCTCTTCTCAAGGATTTTTCCTTATAAAGTCTCAGGGAGATTTTTGTTGCAACAGCTGCTATCAATATGAAGTAGTACACGGTAGATTGTTAATAATGTAACAAACTACGGTACATAATTTAGCAAAACAGAACAATTTAGGTTTGAAAGTGGAGGGCGGAGCATATAAACTGCTACGTTTGCTATGCCGTGCAAAGCTTCAAATATTTTTACAATTCGGTCGTATCGTCATCGTAAGATCGAAAAAAAACTCAGGGACCACTGGTAGTCGCAATCTATTTGATTCTATAAAGTTGCTTTGAGACATTGTCCTTTGTTAAAATTGTTATACAAATAAGTTAAAATTGAATTGAATTGATGCAAACCCAATAAAATAAATGCGAATAGAGAAAGCAACAGTGCTGCGATGTGCGGAAATGCGAATAAATACGTCACACCCCGAGAACACGTTGGCAGCAGGTCATTCTCTTAATAACGCCTGAACAAACGAACTCCAGCAGGAGACTTTTACACTTTCACATAATCGTCACATAGTTTATATGCTAAAAGAGAAACAGTTCATGGCGTATCGCGTACAGGGTTACGCGTTATTGAACGCTGGAAAACTTAGTCACCGAAGCAACACTTAGTTGTTACAAATCAGTTTTGCATTTCTTTGAGATCACCAGAACAAGAGTAATGCTTATACAGAACAGGGCTGCTGATGCACCTTATGTAAGATTTCATTCCTATACAGATAATGGACAGTTAGGAAAGTAGCTGTTTCAAGATTCGCCACCAAAATGACGTTCAGGTCTAAAGAAAACTCCTACGCTCTGCTGAGGTTATCAATCATTTATAGTGCACAAGCACAAATATGGTTCACAATGAGCTTGAGGTAAAAGTGACTTGTCACATGTACATTACACATTAAAATTCTTTCTTCTCATAGCTCAGCAATGTTAGGACGCTGGAGTAGCAAGAAGGGTGGGGTTAGTGATTATACATGTGCTCAAGCGCCCCAAGAGTGGCAGCTTAGCGATACTGGGGCTTGAACCTCCAACCAGTAAGACAGAGCTAAAATCACTGGTCTACCACTTTCCTGTGTGAGATAACCCTAAAACAGAGGGGTTTTCCTATCTGTTAGCATTTCTTATCATTTCTGTAACCTCGATTTGTGCTGTACTGGTAATATGAGTTTGTCTATTGGTCCATGATCTGAGGTTATAGAAATTCCTCAACCTGAGAATGCCATTTTACACAATTCAAAGTTATTTAATAATGTGTGATTTTTCTTAGCTACACAAGGCGGAAATCAAACAGAAATCATACATAAACCCCAATCTATATTATAATATACAGACAGACGTTTGAGGACACCGGACCATAAGATTTGTGTGCATTTTGATCATCCCATTTCACATTTAGTCCCTATTTCCTGTTATAATTAACTTTTAAACACACTTCTGGGAAAATGTTCCACCAGATTCTTTTGTAGATTTGTGTGAGATTCATTGAGCCACAAGGGTGTTAGTAAAGTCAGGTACTGATGAGGGAAGGAGGCCTGGGGTGAAGTCAGTGTGAGACATTTTCAATCGACCAAATCTATAAACATCGTATACAAGTGTGTGCTTCCAACTTTGTGGTAAGTCAAGTCAAGTCAAGTTTATTTCTATAGCGCTTTTCACAACAGACATTGTCTCAAAGCAGCTTCACAGAAATCAACAGTCAAGGTGAACGGTGTGTATTTATCCCTGATGAGCAGCCGTGGCGACTGTGGCAAGGAAAAACTCCCTTAGATGTTATGAGGAAGAAACCTTGAGAGGAACCAGACTCAAAAGGGGAACCCATCCTCATTTGGGTGACATCAAGAGTTTGATCATAAATCTTTCAACAATACAGAACACTGGAGAGAGAGAACTAACATGAGTACTGGAGTATAAGATTATAAGTAATGTTCTTTCTACAGTATTTTACTGTAGAATTTTAGTTATTTATGGTTATAAAACTAGGAGATACTGAGAAATTCAATTGGTAACAGTTTGGGAAAGAAGCACATGTGGCTAAAAAAGTCAGGTGTCTTAATACTTTTAATACTTTTTTGTTTGTGTATTAATGAAGTAATAAAGCAGTGTTGTGTTTGCAGTTGTTTGATGTCTATAAGCGAAGAGCATTCTTTTGAGCGATTGAAACAAAAGATCAAGAGCTTAAAGAATAGACACATTTTTACAGCTTTCTTTGCTCAGGTCTAAAAAAACATGGCAGTATAAAAACATGATATAAAATATGATTCTTATCAGGATATTTCGATGTGCAAATGTAACCACGCTGCTGGAGTTTTTAGTATTTAATTTTTTTTTTTACTTAAAAAAACAAAAAAAAAAAAACAAGTGAATTTCCAGCTATTGGTCCCGAGGTCCAAAACCTAATAAATATTCTCACAATATTCCCAGAAGACTATACCTGATCCATAACTGAGCACAAATATACTTCATTTGTTTGGGTTTTTTTTTTTTCCATTTTTCTTGAAAAAGTTTTCACTAGAACCCTACAGTGTTTTAATGCTCTCTCGTTTCAAACCTGCACTCATCCGCCAAAGAACCTGGACAATCACTTCTTTTCCTAAACAAAGCGATAGACAAACAACTGTGAGAGAAAAAAAAAAAGGTCCCATGAGGTGGAAAAACTTTTAGAAGAACCTATACATTTCTATGTATGACCCTACGACAGTTTTATTCTCTGTTCAACACCTAGAACGATGTAGAAGATGGAAAGTTTTGAACGTTTTAAACAAATTGGAAAGTAAATCCGGGAAGTAAACGCATTGGGCAGAAGAGAGATAAATAGAGGATTTGAGATCTTTCAAGAACCTTCTAACTGTGTTTCAGTTTCATTTGAAAACCTGAGAGGAGCTGAAGAAACCTCGGGAAAACGCTTCAGCTCCAGACACACAAATAAATACACAATAAACAAACCAGGATATACTGTACATGCTTGGAAATAATGATTGAAAGGTTTTTTGAAGGTTCTAGGTAGAACCCCGAAACAACAAGCGAATAAACAAACCACGGAATTGTGTACTTGGAACGATTTTCCAGACGGAATTGAAAATCCAGACATTTTTTTAAAGGGTTCAGGAAATGTATAAAGCTCTGCAGAACCTCACAACAGAGTTGTGCGAAGATCAGAACACACACATTTCAGATGCACACTCAGCAGATACTAATGTTTCAAATGCAATGATTCATCTGCAGGAGAAAAAACTAATAAACAAACATTCCTGAAAAGGCAGGAGGTGACGTGAGGCAGGATTTTCTAGCGGTGTTGAACTGATCAGTTGATTGATTGATTAATTGATTATTGATTTATTACATTAATGGATTAATTATGACCAAAAATTATGCGACATTTCAATAGTGGTGAAACTGATGGAAATTATCATGGATTAACTTCATCCAAATACACGCTCGCAAACATTCAAACATCACACACACACACACACACACACACACACACACACACCCCTACCTGCGCAGGTGTGCACAATTAAGAGCGCAAACCCGAGAGCGCGCGCCGTCATCTCTCCTCCGCGAGCAGCACGCCGATGTGTGTTTGTTTGTTTGTTTGTTTGTTTGTTTGTTTGTTCTTGTGTGTGTTGTAAAGTAATCCAGTGGTTAATTAGCAGCAGATCAATTTTTGCTCCTTCATCCTTTTTTTTCCCTTTTCTTTTATTACTATAAAAAAGCAGACAGTTTCCGAAGTTTGGAGAAAAAGCGCGAGCTCTAAATTAATCCGGTTTCCATTGATTGCCGGAAATAAAAAAGAAAAAGAAAAAGAAAGTGTGTGGGTTTTTTTTTTTGCGTAAAAGTAAAAAGAAAATGCATGTGTTAGAACATCCTAATAAAGTGCAAGAAGTGCAAGAGGTGTTAATCCGAATCCTGGTCCTTTTGCTTGGAGATGAAGAAGAAGAAGAATCATCATCATGTTCATTATCTTCATCATGATGGTCATCTCATGTCCACACTCTCAGCAGAGGAAAGTGTGACAGCTGAGAGAGCAGTATGGATCCATCATCCCAAAGCAGTGGAGATCCTCACTTTCACACTCCCTCAAACCAATAAAAAGCATTAAAAATAACACCAGAAGAAAAAAAAAGCAGTCTCGGATGGAGGAGAACTTGCCTCCTTTTCACTTTTCTGTTTTTCTCCCTGTTCCTGGAAATGAAATCCGGAGCGGTGTGTTTCTTTCCTCCTGGTTCTCCTCCGGGCAGCGCTGCACTTCAAACAACGCGACTTCATTCAAACTGCATGAATGGTGCAGGAAATGGTATGATCCATTCTGCCTCATGCTCCTCCCCACTCCAGCAATGGAATGTTCCACGGCATGCTTTTAACCCTTCCCATGCATTCCTTTCTCTCACTCTATACACACACACACACACACACACACACACGTCTGCAATGTCACACTCATACCTGTGTGCAGTGCTACATTTTCAGATTTTGTGACGTCATAATTCCTTTTTTTCCCTACTTGAAAGAACTTGGCGTGGGGGGTGATGGTGTGTGGGTGCGGGGGGCTTGTTTCCTGTAATGGTTAATTATGTGATGGTTAATTCTTTTACCCACATAGATAGATAGATAGATAGATAGATAGATAGATAGATAGATAGATAGATAGATAGATAGATAGATAGATAATAACAAAAAGAAATTATATATAGATATAGATCTAATGTTTTTACTAATGAATACAAAATATATAAAAACAAGCATATCTAGTACAATTAAATAAATAAATATGGACGATTGCAGCTCGTTAATACTGCACAATAATAAAAAATATTACGTTTGATTTAGTGGTTGGAAATAGCAGGGTTATGACACATGATACAAATAATGACAATGTTCATGTAATTCTTTTTATCTTCTACACAAGCTATATGTTTATATCAATATTATTATATTATATACAAGAATCCTATATCATATTTACAGTTCTATATCTATAGGTTCTGCTTCTCAATCAAGTAGGATTATGATGCATTATAATTCATATTTATCGACATAATAATATGGTTATTATCCCCTTATTATTTATTATATGCACAAGCAACAGTTTTATTGCAAATCACTCATGTAAGTAATAATGTTCTTTTTTCTGTATAGTGTAAAGAAATATTCTATTAATATGGTGTATCTGCATAAAAATGCCAAATATTCCTCAAATTGTCCCCCTGAAAAACGCACGTCTGTCTCTATATTTGTTCAGTGTCTCATAAGTCATCAGTAAATGCTCCTGTCTGAAACGTATCACATCTGAACGTTCACATACTTCTCATTACATACGTATGAACCGCATACAGTATAACAACAATCATTTCACTGCTGTAACAGAACAATGTTTTCAGTGTGACAAAAAGCGGTGAGTGATTTAGGACGGAGCCGAGCAGATGATTAAGACTCTTTGGTTAATTAGAGGAATAGGTACTGGAAACATATATTAATAAGTAATCTTCATTTAAGACCCTGTAGATTTCAGAGAAACGGTAAATCAGTGTGTGTGCATAAAGTGTGTATAAAGTTATAATATAATAAAATAAATAAAATATGATAAAGTTCTTTTCTTTTCCTATTATATGTCTTGCATATCCATTGCCTATCCTTGGTGTGTGTGTGTGTGTGTGTGTGTGTGTGTGTGTGTGTGTGTCTGTGTGTGTGTGTGTGTGTGTGTGTGTGTGTGTGTGTGTGTGTTTGTGTGTCTCTGTGTCTGTGTTTGTGTGACTGCAGCGCCGCCTGCTGGTCAACACCTCACACTGACACCAATCTGCTAGATTATGTGTGTTTCATTGCGGTAACACTTTAACACTTTTTTCCTACACTGGAACCTTCCATTTCTTTACTTTTTTTTCCTTATATTTATTGTATTCGTTTGTTTGTTTTCTCCAAACTTGTCTGTATTAATTCTTTCAAAATACTGTAGGTAAAAAAATCAAGCAAAGGAGAAAGAAAGGATAAACAAAGCTGGAAAGAGAGAGAGAGGTATAGATAGTACCTTTATGGATAGATATACGGATAGAGACAGACAGACAGACAGACAGACAGACAGCGAGTGAGAGGACACAAATAGAAAATAAGATAGAATCTTTTAATCTTCTAAAGACAGAGGGAGACTGATAGATATGGAAGGACAGAGAGAAAATTTGAGATATGGTGAGGCAGAGAGACAATGATAGAAATGAAGAAAAAAGACACAGAAAGACGAATAAGATTGGAGAAATACTGAGGCACTGATAAAAATAGACGGATGGAGAGACATAAGTATGGACAGACAGAGAGAAACTGAAAGGTATGGACAGACAGAGAGACAGTGATGGTATGGAGAGACAGAGAGACACTGAAAGGCATGGAGAAAAAAGAGACAGTGAAAGGTATGGAGAGACAGAGAGACACTGATAAGTATGGAGAAACAGAGAGACACTGATAGGTATGGAGAAACAGAGAGACAGTGATGGGTATGGAGAGACAGAGAGACACCGATGGGTATGGAGAGACAGAGAGAGACTGAAAGGTATGGAGAAACAGAGAGACACTGAACGGTATGGAGAGACAGAGAGACACTGAAAGGTATGGAGAGACAAAGAGACACTGATAGGTATGGAGAGACAGAGAGACACTGATGGGTATG
>JAAIIK010020210.1:823575-847472 GCA_014706435.1 Silurus glanis
AGACACTGATAGGTATGGAGAGACAGAGAGACACTGATAGGTATGGACAGACAGAGAGACACTGAAAGGTATGGACAGACAGAGAGACACTTAAATCCAGGTTGGTAAAGTTCTGTTCAGTTTGGACGGATTGTGGTCGTTGTTCATTCAGACGTAGAGATTTCAAATCACCTTTCATTCACATGATTAGATTAAAAAGCTGAAAGGATACTCACTGTCGAGGATCTGCTGACGTGTGTGTGTTTGGCTGCAGGATGTGTGTGAGTTTAAAGGAAACCTGTGCTGTTTCCTGCATCGGTGTGTGCTGGAACTCTGGAGGTGGGCATGCTTAACCCACAAGGTAAAAACCAGAACGGCAAGAACCTGAGAGATGATCCTCATCATAACAGCTTTTAGAATAATATTAATAAATAATTCTAAAAAGCTATTATCATAACCAGGAAGTCATGTGGATTAGGATCCTATGATTTTGTATAATCCTTCAAATATAAAAAGAAATCGTAAAAATCGTAAATATCCAGCGTCGGCAACTTCCTAAACCTCTCCACACACCGTTTTGTGAATCTGCTCGGAAAACTCGCTCATTATGGTGTAATATCGAACCCCAGATGTGGCCCCCAATCAGTTTGTGTACGTCACACATTCAAATCGCCTTCCTATTCTCTCCTGAACTCTTTATTTTATCGCATTCAGGGTGAGTTTGGGAACATTTCCCTGTCTTTTTGTTAAACTGTGTTTGGACAATACTAAGGCAGACAGACTCCATGCTGTGACATCTCTTTCACTAGATGCCTACACCCCCCATGCCTCCGAACCCTCAAAAACCAAGGGCCAGGAGGTGACATGGGGCAACGGGTGAGAAACCGGCAGTTACTTTGTAAAGCCGTGCAATTATGCACCCTGCTTCACCCAACAAAACAACACGGCCTCGAATAAAAACGTTTCCCCAGGACGATCCTCCCCTTCGAGAAGCAATCGATATCGTTTTTCAAAGATTCCATTCTAAATATCTTTCAGACTCCACGTGCGGACAAATTGTCAACGCATGGCATCAGGGTGATTAACACAACTCTCTGCTGACTTCCTCTGTGGGTACAAAGGCCTGATTTCTTTTGGGACAATTATGATTGGCTGATAAATTGATTATTTATATTCAACAAATATGGGAAAAAAAAATGAAGATAATAATTACAAACACAAAGGGTGGTTTTAATACTCTGGCTGTAAAGAAGAAAAATATCCAAATAAATAAATAAGTACCAATACACTCACACTACCAGTCAAACTCATGGCATTCTCTTATCAGAGTCACAAGGTGGTGACCTTAAATGGTTTTCAGTTCACAGATGTGCCTTGTCCAGGGTTCATTTGTGACATTTCTTGCCTTCTTGATGTGCTTTAGACCGTCAGTTGTCTTGTGCAGAGGAAACGCTGAGTACAGAGTCAATAGCCTTATTAATGCCACTACAACTACTGTACAAATCCATATTATAGCATGAAACACTCGGAAAAGAGTAGAGAGTGAAGGAAAGCAGCCAACAAGTACTTAACACCTCTGGAAACTCTTATTTTTAGAAAACCATCTAATCGAAAATCGAAAAAATATGCTGTTAATTAACACGCTTTTGTTTGAATAAATAATTCCGTATTTGTCCGGTCATAATTTCAACATCTTCAGTCTTAATATACAATGTTGAAAACTATAAAAATAAAGAAAGCCTAGTAAATGAGTAGGTGTGTCCACACATTTGATTGGTAGTGTATGTCTAAATGATTTGCCAAACAAAATGAAACAGTTTCAGATATACAAAAATTTCACTCTTCTTTTTATTACACATGAACTGTATGTGGATGAAGCCAATTAGCTGTAATTTTCCCAATGTTTTTATGCCACACTGACATATCGCCACATAAAAAAGTATAAAAATGGCAACTGTAACACTAAGCTAAAAAAAAAAAAAATAGTAATAATATGACAGGAAAAAAGCGTCTTAACACAAAGTTATCCAGTAATGCAGCTCAGCCACTGCGTCGCCTCATTTACTAGAGACACACACACTGTATCTTCCTTTATTTATACGTCAACATCACTTTTCTGATTGGGTGGTTTTGTTCTTATTGGGTGGTAAATCTTAGCTGTATTAACTTGTATCACTGTCTTCCATGCCCAAAACAAATGAGGCAACTGAGTTTAACCGAATGTTCATAAAATTGTTCTGGAATTGAATTAAATAAGTTATTTAACAAATGCAGTAACTCACTCATTGCACTAAATGCAGTAACTGGACAAGTATAAATATTCAAAGCTGACCAGTTGACAAGTTCATGAAGGGAAACTGGTAATACAATTTTTTTTTTTTTTACAAATAAAATACACAATATACAAAAGTTTTGTGGACACCTGACCATAGGATTCGCATGAGCTTTTAAAACCCCATCCCACATTTGGTCCCCATTTGCTGTTATATTGCTGTTGCCCTCCACTAATGTGCAGATTTGTGTGAGATTAATTCTATCTACATAAAATATATATATATAGCTACAAGGGTATTAGTAAAGTCAGGTACTAATGAGGGTGAGGTGAGGAGGCCTGGGGTGCAGTTCCAATTCATCCCAATAGGATTAAGGTCAGAGCTCTAAAACAGGCCATTCAAGATCTTCCACTCCAACCCATATAAACCATATCTTCATGGAACTAGCTTTGTGCAAAGGGGAATTGTCATGCTGGAACAGTTATGGGTTGAGAAAAGGGAAATCAGGTGTCCCAATACTTTTGTGTAAATGCTATCATTGTCTATAATGATTTTGTGCTCAGATTTGGTTAAGGGTTTGAAGACCTTCATGGACACACAGCAGCGCTCAGGGTGGGACTTGATGAAAGCCTGAACACCTCAGGAAGTCATAAATCAAAGCCATGTCACTGTGTTTGATTAGTGATGAGAGACGGCAAGTCATTTTTATGTCTATGAGGATGAAATAGAGCAGAATATGCAAATGAAATGACCTACTCGTTTATTTTTATTTTTTTTACAGGCTTTGTCAAGCCATCATCAAAGTTTGTCATGACAGACTTTTCACCTCTCTGATTCATTCTGTCTCGAGTGAGTATTTGCAGTCGAGGTCAAATGCTTGGGAACACAGACACATTCCAGCGCTATGCAAGCGTAAAATTTATAGCTTTTACTAAACGCAGTCATTTTACTTTACACTTCTGTTCAACCAAATTTCACATAATAACAATAACTCAAATCTGGCCACACAGAGAGTGAACCCGAGAGTGAACATTAGAAATCCGGTGAGTAATCAGTTGAATCGAAGTAGAATTGACATCAATCTAATTCATGTGATACACTAGTTATATCAACAATGCACAAATTATTCTTCGGACTAAAACCAAACACTTTTAACATTACCACATAAGTATACCAAAACTTATATGCAAATTGATTATCAATGCTAATTGCTAGTAAGACCAGATGCTGGTGTGAAATGACACCAAAGTATGCTAAGACAAAGAGAGACCATTTTTTCCAGCCTTAATGTTTTAGCTATGACTGGTTTAACCTTTGGATTTTGTTCATATTTTATAAAAGCAGTCTTATACAAAGTCAAGAACCACATCAGTAAATCAGTTTAAGACACTGAGAAACTCCACAAGCCTTTGTGTCACGATTTAGACATGTGGATTCAGTTCACAATGCTAAACTGGTAGCTCTAAAGTTGTCTTATTAGCTGTTAGCTGTTTTAACCTGGCGGACCCTGTAAAAGAAACACTTTTGAAAGAAGGAGGCTGTACAGAAACCTTAAAACACAAAGAATGAGACTCTGAAATTACCTGGCATTCTCTCATGAACAGGTAAGCTGGCATGGACTGGCAGGACCCCTGAAGTGCTCATCTGTCAACTCCCTACATCTTTCCAAGCAGAAAACCTGTGACGTGCCACGCCGACTGAGAATCAGTCTCGCTCTCTCTGCATGTTCGACTCTGACAAATCTGTTCTGCTGTTTGCACTGGGAAAAATATTTTTAGAGTCCAGCCCTCAGGCTTTACCTGAGCAAAGACAACATTCATCCACGTATGCTTATGAGTAAACCAATCGTGTTTCATCTTACAAGTTTCCTTTAAGTCCCTGCTCCCAATCAGACCTTACTTATACCTCAGAAACCCAAAATTCTTCCAATCTCAAAACAATAAGCTCCTTTTCAACCATCCTAAAGCTCAGGGTACTCTGATACTGCTGTCCTGCACCAACCAACATGGAGCTAACAGGGTTCTACTACATTTAGAAGCTGGAAAGCCCATTCTTGTACAATCCTACAAAAGCCTACAATCTCCTATTGCTGTCATATTAACTCTATTTTAAAAGTCTACATGCCCATTCTCTTGCCAAAGAAACCAGCAACTTGTGCCAATCTTCTGCCAAACTGAAGGTGCCACACTCTTATTTCTAGAATCCACTAAAAAGGACAACTCCTAATTCCTGCAGTCCCGAAGCCTACAAGCTCTGGTTTTCACCAACCTAGAGACTCTGAGTTCCTAGTGCTGACATCCAAAAGCCTGCAAGCTCTTCTGCCTCACCAACCTGAAGGTAACAAGCTCCTATTCCTAACATCCAGAAGCCTAAAAATCCATACTCTTGCTGTCCTAAAGCTTACAAGCTCTTGAATTTACAGGCCAAAATCTCCTGCTCATGCTAACCTGAGTTCTTCAATTCTTATGCCATCTTAAACCGTAGAAACCCCTGCCAAACTCCTACAATTTGTAATGTAGCGTACCATCCTGGAGTGTGCAAGACCTTGATTCTGCTGTCTCGAAGCCTTCAAGTTCCTACCACTGTAATCCTTAAGTCTGTAAGCACTTTTCCATGCCACTCTTAAGAGTACAAACCTGTACTCCTACCAACCTAAAGCTTACAAACTCCAACTCCTGCCACTCTGTGCCTACAGACTCCTACCTCTCGCACTGGTAAGTCTACAAACTCCAACTCCTGCCACTCTGTGTCTACAGACTCCTACCTCTTGCACTGGTAAGTCTACAAACTCCTACTCCTGCCAAACTAAGGCTTGTAAACTTCTACTCCTGCACCCAGAAGCCTACAAAGTCACACTACTGCCACCATGAAGTCTACAACACCTACTCCTGCCACTCTGAAGCTCTCACTCCTGCCACTCATGCCTACAAAGTCCAACTCCTAAATTTTACAAGCTCCTGCTTCTGTCATACTGATGCATTCAAGCTTTTACCTGGACAGGAGAAACCCCTCTCTCTAGTGAGTCTTGGTTTTGTCCACCTGTACAAGGGATGTAACGATACACAAATTTCCAGTTCGGTATGTACCTCGTTTTTTAAATCACGGCTCAGTTGGAATTTGGTACAGTAAGTGGGAGGAAATGCAAAATATAAAATCTTGGTTCTTTAACGTGTTTATTATTATTAAGAGTAATAGGTTTACATTTTTTTAAAACAATTTTAATTGAAATGCCTGCTTGTTTTAAATAAAAAAAAAATAAAAAATTACTGCAGTACACTTTTTAAATATCATTAAATTGAGGTCCCCTGGTGGTCTAGTGGTTAGGATGCGGCGCTCTCACCGCTGCGGCTCGGGTTTGATCCCCGGTCAGGGAACCAACCCCAGCCACTCTTAGTGCCGGTCCCAAGCCCGGATAAATTGGGAGGGTTGCGTTAGGAAGGGCATCCAGCGTAAAAACATCCGCTGTGGCGACCCCTAACGGGAGAAGCCGAAAGAAAGTTTTTATTAAATTGAGTAATCGATTAAATAGACACAAATTGATTAAATAAAATGAAATAAATTAATATTTATTTAAATGTATTTATGTAAATGTAATTATATAACATTTTTCTAATGTTACCTTTTTTACTTATTTCAACATACTTTAACAGATGTCTGCATTAAATTAACACAAAAGATAGTAGTTGTTTATTTAATTTATTTCTTCATAAATCAATTTATTCTTTCCATCATTCATTCACTCCCTCGTTATGTGGAATTGTCAGGAATTTCTACTTTTAAAAGAAATTTTGAAGCTGTACGTAAAATGCATATTGCTATCCTGTCGTAAAAACGTTGGAGATGACAGGAAGTGTTGCGAAAATCAAACTATTTCTTTCACATGCGCAGTACAAATCGTGTTTTTTGTACGGATCAAGTACAGTAGCCACTCGAGGTGAAAACATTCTTGCAGTCGCAACTTAATAATGCACATTAAACAACGAATGCATTCGGTACACATGCACCTTAACGGAAGTCCTGTACAGAACTGTTACACCCCTAGTCTGTAGTAATTCCATTGCAAAAAAACTCACAATGAAAGACCCAAAATAGTAGAGGGAAAGAGTATAACAAACGGTATAGAGGGCGCATTCTTCGCATTAACTACGAGCCGTGAGAAAAAGCCAACGGGGTCTTTGGAGGGTCCTGAACGGCAAGCTGAACAAATCTGGTTCTGTTTTGTCACTTAGTGAAGCCCTTCATGTGGAACACTGAGGAGTGACACACAGCAGGAGACTTGGGGAAACTCGGGGTGATGAAGAATGAAAGGAAGAAAGAAAGCTCAGAATTAAGCAGCCACAACATTGGCATGTGATTAAGGAAAAATAATAATACCATAATAATGTAAAATACTGTTGCACGCTTTAGCGCTTTTTAAAACCATCATTAGTGGTCATTTTCAAGAGAACAGGCATCAAATATTGTATAAAATAGAATTAAACAATTGATACTAGTTGGTCTATCGGATGCCACGTTTCTTCTTTTTTCATTTTTTTTGAAAAGATATGTTTATTGGGAATGCACAGGGGTAAAATATATAAATACAATAAACATATCAACACTAATTTTTTTCTATCTATTATAATAAGATTTACGAAACCACACTATAAGAAACACATCATGTTTGTCATTTAAAAACATGGTTAACCAGGTAAAAATACAAAGATCAATGACAAATGTAATAAAATGTAATTTACTAAAGTCGAGTAGTAAAAACAAGAAAAAATAGTAAAAAATAAACAAAAACAAAACAAAAAAAAAACAATAATAAAAAGTAAATATGTAAATTGTCAGTCAATAAGGTCTAACCATGGTAAGATGCCAAGAAAAAGGGTCCAAATAAAAGTTTGTGGGTTTTTGTCTAACAGAACACAATTGTTTTTTTTCAGGAGTACTATAGGACACTAGCAAATTAACCCAGTGTTTTCTTTCGGGGTATATTTCAGTAAATAATTTATATATTTTTTGCTGCAGTGCTTGTAAACAGAATAAAATACTTTTCATGAAGTGAGCCCACTATCACCCACTATCCAAACTTTAGAATTAAAGTCTAAATTATTCTTTGATCTTTCAGAGATTATTGCTATCACATACTTCCAAAAAGCTTCTAAGATTGGACAGCACCAGAGCATCTGAAGAAGAGTCCCAGTAGACATTTTACATCTTTAACACATGGCCAAGATCCAGTGGTGAACAGAAAGGAAGTAAATGTAATTCGTTACTGTGAAATCGGTTGTTAAACTGTTTAAACACGCAGAAAGCCACCAATCAGGATCGAGCGCTCGCTCTGTTTTAAACTTGTTCTGATTGGCGCTTGGTGTATCTACTGACCACCAACATACAGTTCAGCATCAGTTTAACAGCAAGCAGAACATTTAGAGAGGAATAAATGATGGAAGAAACTGCAGACTCGAACTCGCCACAACACACGTGACTTTATTTGTGAGATTTTTTTAATATTTTATAGTTAAAAAGAAGGTTTTGGGCTCATAATAATTTGATTAGAACTCAATCAGTGTTTGAGTCATTAATATCATTCTATTAATAGATCAGTGTGCTGAGAGTCACATATATTATGTTCTGTGTGTTTGGTGGATATCAGTACAGTTTGTGAATTTGGATGCCCTATTTCTAAAGTCAAGTTGTTTAGAAGCATCTTCCAATGATTTCCTCAAGGCTTTGGATTGTTGTGGAGCTTCAAGAAATGTGCTTAAATACAAAGTACAATCAGGTTGTGTGAAAGAGTACTCCAATTTCTTCCCGTCTCTTTGCCTTACACCAAAATGCCACCCAGAGGAAATATTTTTACGGGTCGTCTAATAATAAAAATAAATAATAATAATAAAAAATAAAGACACACACAGTCTTTTCTGAACCTGCAAAACTATTGCTTAGGCTGTTGCCTAGAAACAAACTCTCGGAAAAGGGAACAATATCATCGAATTTCAATGAGTGTCAGTAAGTGAAATAGTGAAACCATTAGCAAGAGGACTTCTCATTCACTTCTCACTTCTGTGTAAAGTGGAGTACAAAACACCTAAATAAAGCCACGTTGGATCTATTATGCAGAGCTTTTGGGTAAAAAAATTAAAAGAGAAAAAGACATGGCAATCTATGGAGGATGCAAACTTTAAAGCGCTTTAAAAAAAAAAAAAAAGGGAACCATGCTGGTGTTATATTTAGGCTGGCTGTTGTAACTTGGTTGCAATAGAAAATAGAATTAAATACAATGATTTTGTTTCATAGATTAATTGCAAACTAGTGCAACTTCGGAGAAAAAAAAAAAGAAAGATTTACCCAAAGAAAAAAATTTTGCACACAGCCGTGTAGATGCAACGTTTTTTTCCCCCCCCAAACAAAATTTAATTGGCTATTATCCCCGGAAATTATTCAATTAGATTCATTAACGGATTCATTGAGCTTCGTTTAATTATCCATTAGATCACTGTCAATGTACTAACCAGTCAGTCTATCATGAGTCTACTTCATTAGTACAAAGTGGAATGACTGATCCGTTAGTGACTCGTTTAGACCGAATCGTTTTCAGAAGAAGATTATAGCTGTAGAAATGAAGATGAGAATTTTTGAATGTGTAGTTCAGGAGATAAAAATAACCAGTCAACATCTCCCACATATGCAGTACCGTCAGGAAGATCGGATCATTTTATTGACTTGGTTCTTTGAATCTCGTTTATCAAAATGCACGAATCTTTTAATGAGTCATTTAGTTCATTTCGGTGCTTTGATCAGAAATAAAATATGTAACATTTTTAATAAGCAGATTCCCAACACGTCTACTTACACCTACTTTGACAATAGTTACAATAATTGATATATATCGATATATATATTTATATATAGCTGCAATGCATATATGAGTGTCACTTGACAAAAGAACAAACGACACCAGGGGACGCATGAGATAAACTACTCAATTCTTTTTTTTTTTTCTTTTTGTTATATATAAATTATTTATTAATGTCTATATTTTTTTAAAGAATAATGTGATTTTCCATATTGCAATGACATTAAGATGATAAGACTTTATTTCGAGTCATTTAGTTTGTTTCGTTCCTCTAATCACCTTCACAGCGTATATGAGAATCACATGACAAATAGCGAACGACTCGGACTGGAGGACTCATAAGATGAACTACTCAATTCTGTTTCCTGTGTAATGCACTGCATAGCGTCTATGAGAGTCACTTGATAAAAGAACGAGCATCTCGAACTAGAAGAGTCGAGATGTTCCAAAGACTACTCAATTCTGTTTCCTGTACATACCCTACGGAGATTTAGCGACGCTTTGCTCGTGAGCGTCCAGTTAAAAATGAACAAATCGCTCTTTGAGAGGCCTCGTTCTTCTGAATCGCATTAAAGACTCGTTCAAAATGAACGAATCATTCCTGAAAGACCATCACTAATATGCAGTGCTTCCTGAGCGTAGACGTTTGACATCATTTGGCTAACGCATTCTCACTACGACCTTTTATATCACACTCTCTTTCCCTGACACACTCTGTCTTGTTCGTATCACGACATCGTTTTCGTCCTGTCTCCGCTGTCCTTCTCATGAATGTGAAAGGGGGAAAAAAAGTCGTCTCTCTGTCTCCCTGCTGCTGTCAGCTGCCAAAACAAGCCTGCCGCTGTGATGAGCTCTATAAATATAATGAATGGGATATGTGGTGCCGCTGACCTCACAACACGCGCTGGAGGAGCTTGGAGCACAGGTTCTCTGTAGATTTACAACCCACAGCAAGAAGTCTCACCCCGTCACACACTCGGATATCCAACCAAGCAAGAAAACGAGACGCAATCTGAACCAACACACACCTCTGCTGCAAGTGTCACATGTGACATCTGCAATGACACTGGGTTTTGGTACTGAAAAAGTGACTCGGACTTGCAATGTTTGGCTTAAATAATGTTGAACAAATAGTTTTTCACTTTACAATTGTAATAAGAATTGCAACAAAGTTATACAGGCGAAATGAATTGATTTTCTAGGAATATATAAACATATATATAAATAGCTAAACAAATACATTGACATCTATTACTATTATACATCCACTACAGGGACGAAAGTATTCGAGGCACACCGCTGTATAGGACGTATTTAGATGCTGTAGCATTAAATTCTCTTTTCACTACGAGAACCAAACCTGTTCCAGCATCACAATGCGAACCCTGTGCACAAAACCAGCTCATGAAGATATGCTTTACATGGGTTGGAGTGGAAGATCTTCTGCTTTGGGAAGAATGTGAAAGCTGACTGCACCCCCAGCCTCCTCACCTCACCTACATCAGTACCTGACATTACTAACACCCTTGTGGCTGAATGAATCACACACAAATCTGCACAAACACACTCCAAAATATAATGGAAAATCTTCCCAGAAGAGTGGAGGCTATTATAACAGCAAATTAGGACTGGGATGTTCAAAAAGCAACATACCCTTTAAAGTCAGGTGTCCACAAACTTTTATTCATAAAGTATATGTTCTATGGATTTGCATCTCCTTAACTGAGGCACGATGTGATGTGATGCGATACGATTCCCCCTGTTACAGTGCAGTGCGAATTCAATGCAATGTGATTCAATGGAAAACATATGATACTATGCAATTTAATGTGGTACAGATGACTTTTATTTCTTTAGTTCAGACAGACAGCAAATCATCAATTTCTTTAAGTGCCTGCTGACTTCTAACACATAGCCATCTCACAAACAGGCTACAAAAAGAAAAAAAAAATGGAATAAAACCACACGTTCTTTCTCCTGTTCTGGCTCCAGGAAGATGCAGCTCTACCTCTGCCATGTTAATCTGTAATCTATGTGACTCTTTTTAGAACGGGCGTGAGAAACATTTTATCGAGGAGAAATCAATCTACATATCAAATACTGGTCACAAATTATCGGTCGCTTTCTAAATAATCTTTCCATCCCTAGTATGTTCATAAACTAAAGTATACATATAAACAAAAACGCACAGAAATTGTGAACTCCTTCATCTTGAAGAGTCTCTGAAACCTAAAGTTGCACTAAAGTGATAATACTGCCACTTTTATAGAAAAATGAACCTTCTGGCCAATCAGAAGCCAGAATTTGTGTGAAAAAGCTGCTATTTCACACCCCTCACTCCAAATTTACCACTTCAGTCAGAATCACCCTCTTTAGACAGACATAAGGGCACCATATGGACGTCCAGACTCACAAAAGCAGAGCGTTTGACTTTCCCCCCCCCCCCACCCCCTTCCCCCTCTTCTGATGTAGCCCGAAACCCCCTGACTCCACAGGAGCGTCTCTCTGAGGAAATGTGATGCTTATTTGCGTTCTATAGTGTAGAAAAAGAGAAAAGACAGACCTGCTTAGCATCCTCTCACCAATGCTAATCATGTCAACAATAATTGCAGAACAAATTTTGAGGGCTCTTTTGTGCCCCCGGTCCTGATCTATGATTCATCTCCTACACTCCGGACCCTTTCTGACTAATTAACCAGGTCTGACGTTGAGATAGAGAGAGAGAAAGATGTGGTTTATCTCTGAGATTGGATGGGGAATAAAAAGCAGAAAAGAGTCCATGCACTCTCCAGTGAGGTAATTACATCTCGAGTGAGATTGAGCCTAAAGGCAGGGTATGAGCTTGCCATGTATTTGAGTTCAGGGGGGAAACTGAGCGCATTAAGAAACCCTGCTCTGAGGATACACTTGATTGTAAGCGAACGAGCCCATATCCACTCTGGGCCGTCTTGAGGATTTGCAGCCTTGAAGCTGCAGGCAGGAATCTTTGCAGTTAATAAAAGGTCGAACGGGAAGCATGCCACATCTGTAATAAAGACCAGGAGGGAAAATAAACTCTTTGATGAGGCCACGAGTCAAGGCCACAACTCTATACATTCAACAAATGAATAACACAGGCTTTTATTATTAACCCCATCAATGAAAGCGATGAATGAAGAGATAATCAGTTCTACACATAGAGATACGAATAGGATATGGTTGAGAATCGAGGTTAGCCTCAGACAGAGGTTTTAACTTCCATAATAAGCTCAGAGGAAAAACCATGTTCTGTACCTGGTGTTCATTAACATTAAAAGATACAAACTGTAGTTGCTCATGAGGTAATATATATATATATATATATATATATATATCTCTTTATTATTATTATTTTTTTTTTCCCAGAAAAACTCCACAACTTGGAATTTTTGTCTCTTTTGTTTCTCCCACGTGAGTTTCTGGGAAATTACTGTGGCAAAATTGAGTAAATTGACACTTACTTTGGTTACATTTTTGCTAAATTGCGTCTATGGCGTGTCCTCCATTGTCCTTTCACAGTCAACTTTAAAGGCAGCATTAAATGTGACCCACTTTAGATTTATTTCACGTCAATTACATTTTATTTGTGTAGCGCTTTTAATGATGTAAAATGACTCAAAGCATATATCATCAAAAATGTAATCCATAATGAGCAAAACATTGGCGACTGTGGCTGTGAAAAACTCCCTGAGACAACATGAGGAAGAAACCTTGAAATGAATCAGACTAAAAAGGAAACCCTCCTTTATCCTGAACATCAGATATTCATTCATTATAGTTCCTTAATTGTTAAGGATCTTCAACTGTTCATGCCAATTGTAGCCACTATTGCACACTATTTATATTAATTACATTCCAAATCAATCTTCATGGACCTTGACAGATTAAATACCCATAAATAATAAAATTGTATGTCATGATCTGTGGGTTCCTAGAGCTGTTTTAAGCTGCATTCATGACATTTCACATTTCATGTTTCAGATGCTTCATGTACCTAATTAGAAGGATCTCAGGTGAAGAAGGAAGTTGCATTATCGGAATTATCTGGAATTTTCTGAATACCTTCCGTGATAATGGGATATTGACTGATGAAGACATTATTACGGGTAGTCCACAACTAACGATGGATAAGTGTTCTAAAGGCCCCATCTTACTTGAAAATATTATAAATAGAGACATGGCCTGGTCTACCCAGGAGTCTTAAAGAATGGTGATCAGTATAGTAGGTATATATACAGTATATGTGAATAATTTACAGTACATAATTTAGCGAAACAGCAATTTATAGTGCCGCACCGTGTGAACTATACAGTATACCGTATATGTGTTTGACAGCGGGCGTGTGGATGAGCACTGGTTCACGTGTGGAGCATACGTTGCTACGTTTGCCTGCTGTGTTACACGTAAAATATTTGTATGATTTTGTCATATCGCGATCATCGTCATAAGATCGAATAAATGTAAGTCAAACAATTGCAATTTGGGGACCATCAGTAATTGAAATGTTCTTAATGCTATTGTCCTGAAAGACCATGAATTATACTGTTATCTCAAGATTACAACAAATTTTTCAAAAGCAAAAATCTATTTTAAATAGATCGAATAGCAATCAAGTACTAGCATTACATCACTGTGACCAGTGGTCACATATTGGTGTCATGACGAGTCTGTAGTAATTACATTGCCTTTAGATGGACATTGAAGGTCATTATAGTGTGAGGTGCTCTCGTTCATGATCTTGAGATCATGTGAAAAGTATGAAGATAGATTCACAGAGAAACATTAATAACACATTTGTCCGAAGTTCTGCACATTACAATGGCTAGTAGTTATGTACATTTTCTGCATTTCCTGATTCTTTGCTAAAACAAGCCCGTGTTACATTTGATGAGGAAGTGTGGAATATATCTCAAACAGCACAAATATAGATGGACACTGATGTACACGATGGATAAAAAGAAGAAGCAGCAGGAACATTACCTGTGTAGGCCAAGGTGTTGTCTTCATGGTGTCCTGAGGCAGGGGTCTGTGTGACCCCTTCCTTAGCCGCCTCTGCCGCGACGGAGTCTGTCAAAAGCAACACAGGGACTGAGACTTGCAGAGAAGAGCAAGGGCTAAGAACCAAACTCCAGAAAATAAGTCTGTTAAGGGGCCAGAATCTTTGGATCCACATCGTCATAATCAAACGCAGGACAAAGTTTAAATAAAAGAAAAAATGAACTTCTTTATTAATACATAAAGATGGACTGCCTTTGGAGGGTATGGAAGTGAAATGATGGCGTCTTTGCAATGCAGGTTAGGTTAGGTTTTATATCTGTCCCAGACTCTTCTTGAGAGCATATGGGCAGAACCGGGACCACCCACTCCAAACACACCAACACGTCGGCCGTCACACGTCCTATTCAATCTTTAATACACTCGTTGACCAGAGACACACCCCTAGAAAGGCTTGTCACTCGGTCTGCCTAATGGACTAACACTTTGTTCCCAGGCAGGCCAGGTTGCAAGGGCAGGGAGAAGAGGGTGGGGTTGATAACCCCCTTTGAAGGCTAAATGTGGGATAAATCAGACCAAGCCATGCCCACTTTCATTGTGACCCACTGACAGGAGGTTAATTTGGGCTAGCATGGAGGGGAGTGGAGAGAAAAGTGAGCCAGCTGATTCACCAGTCTGTCAGAGAGACGGCTGGCATCGGTGATGGGATAAATAGGAGACAGACAGAGAGCACATAATGCTCAGTGAAGCATATAATCAGCGCTATGAGCACGGTTAGCGCTAAATGCTAATTTTGATTAGAATAAGGTGGCTGGCATGAGGATAAGAAGAAGGCGTGTGCCAGCTTCTGACCTCAACAATCTGCCCTGGAGTTCGAACAAGCTTCATTCCTAATCTGTTTCTGTAGGATTTTTATAACAACTCGATATCTGGGGACCACCATGGATCTGTGAGATTCATGTAATATAACTAGAAGATATACAATATTACATACATTTTTTATGGAGGGATCACATTCAGTATGAGGCCTGGGAAAACCCTTATTATTGTAAGTTTACAAGAGATAACAACATAAGACCGTATTTTGATTGCAGCATGAATAGCTGATATTGGCACTAAATTGGGTGACATTATATTCACGTTAATTAAATCAAACTCTACATTTAACATATCCACCGATCAGGCCTAATATTATGACATTTAAACATTATGACAGGTAAAGTGAATAACACTGAATATCTCTTCATCATGGCACCTGTTAGTGGCAACGTGTTAGAAGCAGGAAAAATGGGCCATCGTAAGGATTTGAGCGAGTTTAACAAGGGTCAAACTGAGATGGCTAGACAACTGGGCCAGAGCATCTCCAATACTGTAGCTCTTGTGAGGTGTTACTGGTCTGCAGTGGTCAGTATCTATCAAAAGTGGTCAAAGGCTCATTAAAGCACATGGGGAGAGAAGGCCGGCCTGTGTGGTTTGATACAACAGACGAGATACTGCAGCTCAAATTGCTGAAGAAGTTAATGCTGTTAGTGCTCGACTGTTTTGACAGCAAAAGGGGGACCAACACAATATAACGCAGGTGGACATAATGTTATGCCTGATCAGTGTACACCAATCAAAACCGCCTGCCAAGTATTGTATAGGGCCTCTGCGCTACATTGCAAAATAGAATCAAACTAACTCTCTGCATCTTATTTCTTCCTCATATAGTGCATCAGATGCTCCAACCCAGTGGTCTACCCATCACAAATCTGGTCCTTATCACTCAGTCACTCAGATCCTTACACCTGCTCATTCTTCATTCTTCCAACACGTCAGCTTTAAGAACTGAATGCTTACTTTCTGACTAATAAAACCCACCCCTTGACAAGTCAATTCATGTTAATCACTTCACCTGTCACTTGTTTTTTATGTCTCATCAGTGTATGCTTGACCATATGGTACATCGCGGTTACATGATGCACCCTGGCGCTCTAATTAGAGCTCATAGATGTCTGTTAAAATGCATATTAATTAGAAAAATGACATACCAGGAACCACTTAGTCATACATAGTATCTCTCCTGTTTACTGCACATGTCAAGAGAAAATACGCTAGCTAGAAAGCTAGCTTTAATCATTGCATGTTTGTGAGAAGACCAAAGCTGATATAGCCAAGATATATGCCAAAATAGATGTCTACACAGTCAGCATTGTACTTCCCTGAAGATTAATTTTGTTTCCCCTAGTCTGAATTACTTCTAACTACTAACTAACTAGGTGAGCATTTGTGTTATACAGTACTAGCTATCACATTGCAGCCATCTTAGCTAGGTTAGCTAAGTTTTTTTTCTAGATCCAGCAATGTCAATCAAATATGGCTACTTACAAAGGATACTCCAAGGCATGTTTAAACACCTTAGACAGTTTCCTGAGATATATTATATATATTATATATTATCAAAGCTGTGGCGTAAAATTATATTACAAGCAGATTTTAACCATTATAATTTTAGTTTTTTTCGGGATTCAGCCTATGCAATGATGTATACACTCATATTTTAAACCCATTCAATTAACATATTTAAGAAGTAAATGTGAGCCAAAATAAGCAGCTTATTAGTGTTTTAGTAATTTTTTTGCTTGTTATGTACTGTATTTGAATATATCGAATCTGATCGCTATCTGACGATTTGGAAAATGATTAGCTGCTCAAATTTGCATAAATGATATGTAAATTAAAGTGGGTTTAAATGATAGGAGGGTGTTTATTTCTATACAATGTTCTATACAATTGTAGGCTTTAGACTTCGTTTTAAGGAAGAACCTTATAGGAGTGTGATGGTCAGGTGTGAAAAGTAAAGGCTACCACTTCATGTTCAGCCCTGTAGCGTGAGTTTTTTTCAAATATTCGGATCCGGAAATAGAAAGCTGTAATGTATCATTTTTGCAGAATGGAGTTGGAGTGTGGTATCGTGTGTTATCATAAGATCATTTTTTTCAAACATGGATGTAATCACAAGAGTAAAAACAGCACAAAATATAGCATGAGATGCATTTTTATGACTTGGGTGAGAAAAACAAACACAATGCTGTAATGCATTATTGGACATATAATTATGCAGATGGCACACTGGTTATTATTCTTTCTGTACAAAAATACCTCATAAATCTGTCTGTTTGTGCACTGACACCATTATACACTGCGTTTGATATTGCATCATGTAATGAACAATATCGCATACTTTTGTTTCACTGAGGTAAGTGCGATCATCAGATCCACAGCAGCGTCCTGTTTTTAGTTTAGTTCTTTCTTAGCACTTTCACGTACAATTTCCACACTTCCTTAATTTCCCTACTCTCAAGCTACACAAGCTTTTTAAAGACCTGCCTAATCCAATTTTGTGTTCTACAGTACCTCTGCATGAAGCTCTCTTCAATTGGAAACCAGCAATGGATGTTCTCCATAAGGTTCCTATAGAGGGATTCACTCAAGAACCATGAAGATGGATTTGAACTGTAATGAAAACAAACAGTCTGCCATGAACCGTTTTGAATCCATCAGTAAACAGTTGATACCCCTTAACAATGATGGAACTTAAACAATGAATTGAGTCTGGCTCTTCTCAAGGTTACGTCCTCATACCATCTCAAGGAGATCCTTGCCACTGGAGCCACTAAACTTTGAATTTGTACAAAAACATAGTAATTTCTGTAAAGGCTAGCATAAAACTGAAACTTTTATAGGTTTCTTAAAATTACTGGCCAAATTATGTAATGGTGATAAATACAAAGCAGACTTGACACACAAGAAGGTTGCAGATTAGGATGTTCTTGTGTTGTGTTCATGTTGCTCAAGGTATCCTCCACATCTCCACCCACCACCCCCACTATGATTATTATAGCTAGATAGAATTGGTAAGAGAAGGTAAACAGATGAACACCTCATAACAAGTGGAAAACAACAAACACATTTATACGATATAATATATACGATCAACAACCAAACATGTTTAATCACAGGCCAACTTCTCTTTTCATTCCTTGCTCAGCCCACTGGGAGTCTGGTTTACCAGCCAAACCTTAGATGAGATACACTTCACAGCTCTATAACAGGTGGTGTACCCAGCTGCCCTCCGGGGCTCATGGGCCAAAAGCTGGTGTCCCCCAAATCCAAACTGCGCCATCTTGAACCCCTTTATCCCCCCCCTCCACTGCATCCCCCCTTCCCCTGGTGACTAATTAAACCCAGTCATGTGCAGGGATCTGCCTTCTGTATGAATCCATGGAAAGAAATCCAAATCTCCAATTTGCTTGAAAAGTGTGATTTTCCCCTTGGACCCGGATTAAACGCAGGAAGCTTATTTATTAACTATAAGGAATTAAATAGCTAGCAGGGAAGTGGCTCCGTGATGAAGCCAGTTTGGATAATTGCCATGTTTTATAAAATAACTTTTACCCAATTAGTCAGAACTAAAGACGGATGTGGCATTTTACCAGCATGAGATTTATTCGGATGGGATTAGCTTTACACGTGGAATTATTATCGGAGCGTCATCGGCATTTTATTTAGATCCGAATCCCGAATCATTTTATAATTCCTTATGAGCCACCGATGCGCTTGATTCAAACTCTGTATTAATGGCACATAATCACTACAATAATCACACAGCAAATGTATAGATACATCTTTAATAGGTGCTTAAGAGTTGCACTAAAAGTTGTGTGTGTGTGTTTGTGTGGACATGATTAGCTGCAGCTTCACAGCATGGAACTGGAGGATTATGTACATGCACTCAGGCATCAGAACAAGGGGCTACAGTGAGATTGAGCTCTCTGTAGGATATCAGTGCACACATGAGTACAAAGGGTGTGTGGTAAAGGAAGGGGGAGGAGGAAACTGACACTGGTACTGACTCTTATACTGACACTGATAATACTGATAGTGTGGAGTAAGGGGAGGGGATGGAGACGAGTCTGACACTGACTCTGATACTAATACAAACTCTGGCATTTACTCATATACTGATACTGACGCTGACAGTTTGGAGGTTTGAAAGCCGAGTCTTTTATGGTTTTATGATTGAGACACATCCCTCTGTTACAGTTTTTCTCAGTTGCTTTGGAGCGTTTCTTAGATCAGAAATGAAAGATTGTGTACAAGTGTCTGCTGTTTCCTACATTATGTTGTTTTGATCAAAATATATTATACTAGTTTCACCTAAATGGTCTCAACAACCAAAACATCTCAGCATCAGTTAATGACATAAGTCATCGAATGCAAAATAGTTAAACCAGTTTTCAGAATCTGTTCAGGTAAAAATTTCGTAACACACAAGTCAACTTTTTTTTTTTGGTAAATGTTTCTTGAATTGATGAATTGTGCAGATGAATCGTGAATTTTCAAAAACTGAAGGCGAGTGTACGGCATCAAATCAAGGAATCAACTAGTTCATGAAAAAACAGGTCAAAGGTGAATTTTGTGAACCTTCAGAGCAAAACACAGTATTACAATTTCTGAAAATGAATGAAAAACCAAGAAACAAACAAACACTTGTACAGTACAGTAAAAGTGCGAATGCTGTTCGGTCTCATTTAATCAATATAAATAAAATATGCAATCAAATAAATAAATTTGTGCTGCTGAAATTCATATATACCATACAGAAGAAATTCAGCTTTGTGCATTCTCAATTATTGTCATAAAAACCGTAGTTTATATCAAGAAATTCTGAAATACGTCATACAACATTTTGACGACCTTGTTTTTAAACAATGACAAAAGGACTTGTTATTCTGATGAAAATTAGATGTTTATTGACACAAATACTCACTTTTGAGGGATGAACTAAGGATTTTGAGAAAAATACAGGCTTTTGCAAAAAAATCCAATATATTGTGCTGTTTGTACAAATTGTTTTAAGAATGCACTTACTGGTTTGAAAATATTAAGGATGATTTGAAAAATAGCCCAAAGCAAGTGTGGCATAGAGATGCTGAACTTTGGGAACAAGTCAAGTCAAGTCAAGTTTATTTCTATAGAGCTTTTCACAACAGACATTGTCTCAAAGCAGCTTTACAGAAATCAACAGTCAAAGTGAATGGTGTGCATTTATCCCTGATGAGCAAGCATCTAATACCACCAGACTGACCAGTCCCTCGCCAGCAGCGTTGCAAATGTCTTGGAGGAACACTCTAGAGGACCACACTCCAGGCTTTGAGGCTGCCACACTCCAGGTTGAATGCGCTTTGACCCCGAATGGAGCGGGGTGAGCAGAGGACACATAAGAAGCATCAATGATCCATCTGCTCAGGGTCTGCTGGTTGGCAGAGAGGCCTCTCCTTGAAAGGGCCATAGCAGACAAGCAGCTGATTTGACTTCCTCTATGTACTCGTCCTGTGAAAGTAAGTATCCAGTGCTTGCACTGGACATAACTGGTTCAGCTTTTTCTTGACTGTAAGGAGCCTCAAAGATGCCTCGGCCAACGGCTCGAAGGGGGGCTCAGATAGAGCCTCTAACACAACGGCCAGTCACTCTAGATAGCACCGGAGGCCTCAGCCTCTGGGTGCCGCAGAGAAAACGCGTCACTAAAGGGTCTCTGCCCAGTGATTGCCCTGCCACAGGGGCATGACGCATAAACCTTAAAGGGGGATGGAGCCAACCCTTTGGTGAACTGGTCCTGAATGAATTCCAGCACTAAACCAACCGGCAGTGAACTGGAGAACTCTCTCCAGAACGACGCATGTGCCTAGTGGGGCTGAAGGAGTGAGGGAGAACCAGAGGGGAAAGTGTGACATCTCTCAAGACGCAAACAGATCTAGCTGAGCCCTGCCGAATTTCTCCCAAATTTGCTCTATCACATGAAGATGGAGCCGCTATTTCCTGGGTCTCAACCCCTGTCTTAACAGGTGTCTGCTGCTGCATTCAACGGACCCAGGATATGAGCTGCTTTCAAGGAGAGGAGCTTCCCTTGGGTTCACAGAAGGATCTGGCATGCTAGCCTGTATAGGTGGATTGAACACACACCCCCCCCGGATGGTTGATGTAGGAGACCACTGAGGTGTTGTCCGACCGGATCAGCACATGGTGATCTCTGAGGTTTGGGAGAAAAATGCTTAAATGCTACAAGCACTGCCAGCATCTTTAGGCAATTGATGTGCCACAGTAAATGAGGCCCTTCCCATAGACCTTGGGCGGAGCGGGCACTCATGACCGCTCCCCACCCCATGAGGGACGCATCCGTCGTAAGCGCTACGCGACAACCGGGAACTCCCAACATGGGGCCCTAAGACAAGAACCCGGGATCTCTCCAAACATCTAAGGCAAGTAGGCATCGCCGCCTGACCTTGATAGTACGGAGGAGATTGCCCTTCCTTAAGAACCCACGGATCCTGAGCCACTACTAAAAGGTCTCAGGAGGCCAAGTGGAATCACACTGGATGCTGCCGCGATAAGCCCGAGCAGTTTCTCGAACTTCTTGACAGTGCCCTCAGAGCCCTCTTATTTAAAATGACAGTCCTTGGATCTGTCATTTCCCGGGGCTTCAACCCAGAGCTTCGACCCTCGTCTGGGCCTCCCGGTGGAAGGTACTGGATTCGGGTTGGGGACAGCCCTGTGAGAGTGTAGAAGATACCGCTGGAACGCCGCCGCCTGTTTCTTGCTTTCCTGAAACCTCTCGACTACCGTATTCATGGACTCGCCGAAAAGGCCAGAGGGTGTAAGAGGGGCATCCAGCAGTATGGCCCTATCTCTGTCAGACATATCGGACAGAGTGAGCCATAGATGCCTCTCTGTAGAGATTAGGGCGGCCATGGACCTGCCAAATATCATTAGTAGTCTCTTTTGTGGCTCTGATAGCCAGATCCGTTGTACGGCGGAGTTCTTGCACCTGCCCGCCCCAAAATGTCTTCCACATCCAACTTTTGCAGCAGGTCAAGATGTAAGCCTTACCCACGAGCACTGACATAGTATGCAGGGGCTTATTGGGTAGGATCGGGGTCTTTAGGGATGATGCAATCCCGGGGAGAGATATAGCTAGCATCTCTTCAACCTGTGGCATCCATCCATAATGTGTTCTTTAAGCCCAATGAAGTTAGAGTATAACGGCGCCTTGGGGCTAAACGGGTGGGCCGAGAATGGCTTTGTACAGGACCTCGGTGTGCAGGTCGATAAAGAATGGTAGACCGCGACGTTTGGGTTGTGACGCCGGGAGCAAAAAGCGCTCGTCAAGCTTATTGGACGGAGGGGCTTTCCGCTCATTGACCGGCAAAGCTAGATCCAGCTTCTCAACGGCACGTGTCACAACCTCCATGAACTCTATTTCAGATTCGCTTAGAGCTATTTTTCCAGACAGACAATAGACAGACAAAACATTTAATTTTTACACAGAGCGCTTCATGAACAAACAGAAGTTTCACTCCATGTGCGTTTTAAAGCTTCAGGTCGTGATGTCACCCCACCGGTGACGCCACGCCTTCCATTGGACAGATTATACATGTAATTTAGAGCGTGGACTACGCGCAAAGTTAGTTAGTTAGTTAGTTTATTTTTTCTTCAGTCATTTAAACATAACAACATACACAAACAGAATTTTTATAGTACAGCAATGACTGAAGGGGTTTAGGCTGAAGTGAAACACTTATTGATGCCTAACCCTATTTACAAACAATTTTAAATACCCAACATGAGGCAACAGTAATCAGAAAGCAGCAAAGTGAAAGCAGATATAAGAATATTACCAGCTATATATGAACAGCTCATACAGATAAAATATTAATAAAAATATATTTCAAATATAATCCATTACTAATAACATTACACAAATCACCTTGTCTATTATCCACTAAACATTCCATTACCCTAATACTGCCATATATCATTACATAATACACCGGCCTTCTACTAGTTTTAATGATCTTTAAACTAAACTGAACAATATCATTCTAATGCAATATAACTACCAATCACATTTAATTTGAAATTTTTTTTTAACACCTTTATTGATATAGATTGTTTTATTTTGTCCTCCAGACTATTCCATAGATTGACTCCTCTAACTGAGAAACACCTCGCTTTAGTATTAGTCCTAACTTTATTTTTTTGATAGACCCCGATTCCTCTCAAATTATATCGAGTCTCTCTTAGCTTAAACCTCTCCTGAATACAGACTGGGAGCTTAAGATTGTGAACCTTATACATCATTACAGCTGTGCTTAGATCAACCAAATCCTGTAATTTCAATGCATTCATTTTAATAAACAATGGGTTAGTTGGGGCGTAATAATCAACTCTGTTAACAATTCTAATAGCCCTCTTCTGCAATATGAAGATAGGTTTGATAATAGATTTATAATTATTCCCCCATATTTCCACACAATAGTTTAAGTACGGAAGAATGAGCGAATTGTATAATAAATATAATGAATTTTGATTTATCAATGATTTAATTTTACACATTATACCAATAGTTTTAGATATTTTTGTCTTTAAATAATTTATGTGTAATTTCCAATTGAGTTTATCATCAACATGGATACCCAAAAATTTTGTATTACACACTCTCTCAATTTCTATATGATTAATTTTAATTTTGATTGGTTCCTCAATTTTTCTATTTCCAAAAATAATATATTTAGTTTTATTCAAATTCATTGATAGTTTGTTATAGTCAAACCAAGTTTTTAATTTAGAAAGCTCTTTTTCCACTATCTTCAAAAGAAAATCTAAATTTTGTCCAGAGCAATAGAGACTAGTATCATCGGCAAACAAGATACAATTTAACTTTGTTAATACCTTCGGAATATCATTTA
>JAAIIK010020210.1:864358-882036 GCA_014706435.1 Silurus glanis
TGTGTGTGTGTGTGTGTGTGTGTGTGTGTGTGTGTGTGTGTGTGTGTGTGTGTGTGTGTGTGTGTGTTATTATAGAAAACTCTCTCCTAATAAAGGTCTGATGTGTAAAACTCTGATCACCAGTAAGCGAGTGAACTACCCAAGACGTTCATGTGTGAGAAAGTTGTAAAGGAGAGGGGGGTGGTTTACTTACGAGACCTGTCCCCTTTCCACCTCCACCCACCCTTGCTCTTGACTGGCTTGTCCCCGTCCCAGCACAGCCTGTGCGTTATCCAGGTGCTCAGAAGCAACACGGCGAGGAGGAGTTTTCTCCCGGTCATCGTTCCGGCCCGGATCTCCGTTTCCTCACATCACATACAACTACCAGAGCTGAGAGTCTTTTAATGCACCCGAACTGCCTGCTCTCATATTCCCACCAGCATCTACCTCGAGCTCTTGGAGAACTTTGGAGTGCCACTTCCAAAACGTTCTGCCTCGATGATCTTCTTCTTCTTTCTCAATTCTACCGGTTCTTCCAGTCGATCAGGAATTAATGCCATTCCGGATACGGGCGGCGGAAAACACGGTTCCGGACAAGCGCAGTCTCTGGGTTTCTCTCATAGAAAGCGAGTTTGCGTGTCAGTCTAAAGACGACGAGACGGATTTCAGCGTCATGGCCAGGTGTGAGGGAGATAGTCACACGTCTGCGCTCTATCAGTGAGCTCCTGAAACAGCCCTGGAGCTGTTCTCTCTCTTACGCCAGATCCTCGGAAGTGGAGTCGGTGTTGATTTGAAAACAGGAGATAAATCAGAGGCAGGGTTTCAATCCTGCAACCTTGACAGTGCCAAGTGTGTGTGGGTGGGAGGAAGGGAGGGAGGGAGGGAGGGAGGAAAAGCAGAGTGAGGAGAGACAGAAAGGAGGGAGGACAAAGTGTGATCGAGTGTCAAGTGTTCAGGTCGAGAGAGTGGAGAAAATTTCTTTCTCTTCCGTGGAGAAGCTGCACTAATGCACTAATGCGCTGTGTTTTAGGCTGTTATGGATAAACACCAATGCCGAGCATCTTCTCTCTTCGATCACTGCCTTATTATTGATCTCTCCCCCCTCTCTCTCTCTCTCTCTCTCTCTCTCTCATACACACAAATATAATACATATCTATAGTAACAGCTCGCCAATTTGGAAACGTGTGCCATCATTATTATAATCATTCTATTCTTTTATTCATTGATATTTATGAACGGAGTCTCCAGTGTCAGTGCAAGCTCTGTTTTGTTTTATCAGGACAGAGGAGATTATGCTTTGAACACATAACCGAAATAACACTGCATGGACAAATGTTTGTGGACACCTGACCCAAATAAGGACCCCCTTTTTCCCCTTATTGCCCAAATAATGACCCCATTCCCCCCACCATCAACCAAATATTGACCCCACATGCAGTACTTGCCTATTTCGCCTGCCTTAGTTTGCCCGATTATCGACCGCTCCCTGTTTTACAGTCTACATCTTCATCAACGGCTTGGAACCCGTTCTATCATTTTTCTGCAAATGGATTCTAACCCTGGGTCTGAGGAAAGCTGACTGTGGCGCTAGAACACACCGGAAAGCTAACATGTATGTTATGCGCTTGCATGAGAGAACATAAATCCCCTATACCAGCAGATGGCAGTAGTGTGTATTTAATAGGGAAACCGGAAGAGCTCGAACTGTGAATATGTAAAGCAAGCAGTGTTTACACCTGCAACGATCATTACTAACAGATACAGATACATGTAGATTTTTTCAGTCATGTCTACTAGCTGCTTAATCTTCAACGTCTTTATTCCACAAAGCCATGATATTATTAAAATAATCCTCTGGGCAAATAAGGTGATAAAACAATTGGCGAGAATGACAAGTGTCTTCATTTGCTTTAATCTATTCTGTTTTTAGTTTTTTTTTCCTCATGTACTCATTTGCTAAGATGAATATCCAATTGGAGACGCTTTCTCAATGACAAGCTCCGCCCCCGATGCAGAATCGACCAAAAAACAGTTGCCGAAAAAACTAAAGCTGACCGTCAGCTTCGTATGTCCCGGGCTTTACACCACCATTACAATACACACACACACACACACACACTCACTCTATTTCATTATCACTATTGTCATCATCTTTTTCCGTGTTTCATCATTAACACGTTCTGTTTATTTCCGTTTTTTCTTCACTTTGGATTTCGAAGCGTCCGGATTTACCCTCGGTGATATCAGAGACTATGGTGGGAATAACGAAAAAATACCAACAACCTGAAGTGAGAATCATTTCTTGCATATTTTATCAGTAATTTAAAGCAGCATGTGGGTCATTAAAATGATCCTCTAATAAGATCGTCTACTTTAACACGAAGGGGTACGACATAAACGCTCTTTCATTAGCCGCTAATGAGAGCCTGAGTTCATGATAAGTGGTATAAGCAGACACTGGATTTTGCGCTTCTTTACACACACACACACACACATACACACACACACACAGACACACAGATCACATAATGATTCTGCATAATTGGTTAATTATCTATAAAGGAGAAAGGTAGGAGATGAGATTAGATCGTTACGTCGTCCTTGTTTGGGAATCGGGTTATTCAGGCTCCTCGAACTTCATAATATGATTATCAGGGTTTTTTATATATCTGGCCACCTGATCATGCTCTTTTAAGATTTTTTCAAAGTTTCACGTTTTATTTGTCATATGTACAGATGTAAGTGATAGTTTGCACAATGAAGAATTTTATATATATATATATATATATATATATATATATATATATATATATATAATTCTATGTATATATATATATATGACATGAGCATGAGGTTATTTTTTATTAAATAAAAATATAAAAGATGGAGGATAACAAGTAGAATGTATATTTCAGAGTAGTTACTCGTTCATTATAACATAGAGAATTTTATTAAACATGACATACTATATAGGCAAAAGTTTGTGGACACCTGACCATAAGATTGGTATGTGCTTCTTTTTGAACGTCCCATTCCACATTTATTGTCCATTTGCTCTTATAATAAGCTCCGCTCTTCTGGGAAGATGTTCCACCAGATGTTGGAGTGTGTTTGTGGAGATTTGTGAGATTTATTCAGTTACATGGGTGTCAGTAAAGTTAGGTATTGATGTAGGTGAGGTCAGCGTTCACATTCATCATGTTTAATAGGGTTGAGGTCAGAGCTCTAAAGCAAGAAATCATTCACTATAAACCCATGTAAAGCATCTTCACGGAGCTTGCTTTGTGCACCGGCGCACTGTAATGTCAAAACAGGTTTGGGTCTCCTAGTTCAAGTGAAGGGAATATTTAATTCTACTGCATTAAATCCTTTACAATTGTGTGCCTACAATGTTGTGGTAACAGTTTGGAGAAACACATATGTCTGGAAAATATTCATATTTTCAGTTACTGGTTTTGATTTTGTAATCAGAAAGGTACTGTACTGTACCTGAAAATCATAAGTTTTGCCACCTTCCTCCGTCTAGGGTCCGGGCTTGTTGTGATGTATCTTGTCCACTAGAGGGTGCCGTTGCTCCTCCAAATGGCTTTCTACTTTCTATGAATGACCATTATTGCCACCTGTGTCCAAATTTCACCACCTAACCTGTGTATTTGAAAAGTTTCTTCTTCTTTTATATATTTGTGTCTTTATATTTTATGTGTATAAAACTTGTATAAAAATTATGTATAAAACTTAAATATTATATATTTTTAAATCAGGCAACAGTAAAGTAAATTTGTGCGTCTAAAAATTTCAAGTAAAAGTAAAATGTGTTTCATTTCAATTTTACTCAGTTTTACTAGTTTGTTTATTTTTTTAACAGCAATCCCAGTATAGTTTAAAAATGACGAGGATATAAATCTCAAACTATTTTTTTAATCAATGGGAAACCATTAAATAAATAAACAAATAAATAAACATTCCATTCCATGACTTGTGTCTAATATGAGCTATGCACTTTAGCAGCAATATTATTAATCATTATTCTTATTGTCCCGACGTCGTGAACCTGAGGTTCCAGAACCCAAACTTGTGAACACAAGATACTGATTCACTATAGCTGAATGAGATGCACCAATGGACCTGCTACAGTCATGTGACCTACTAAGAAGGCATGTGTACTAATCATGGACAGGAAGATGGATTTATTTATCCATTCTTTATTTCTTTTCTTTTTTTGTATATAATTTCAACATTTCCCACTTTGATTACATATATGACAGAAGTGACAGCAAAAAAGTGTAGTGGCAGCAAAAAGTGTAGTGGCAGCAAAAAGTGTCAGTGGCAGCAAAAAAGTGACCAACAAAATCTTTTTACGATGTGCGACTGCAGAAATATCCCGGTTTATATCCTGTGAAAAACGATGGATAGCCATTAATCTTTTACGATGTTTATCAGGAACACAGCCTTCAGATGTAAACGGCGTCTCGACACCAGACAAAGGTCGCGTCAATAAGCTAAAGAGAGAGAGGAAGAAAAAAAAGAGAGAAACGCAGAAGAGACACGCGGACAGCGATTCTTCAGCTAACCTTGTCTGAGGAGCATGTGATTTAAAGCGGCAGTGGGCAATAAACGTCCGGGCTCCATCTCTCCACCTCTCCCTCCATCACCTCTTTTTTCATCATCCGTTATCATACGGAGCGAAACGCCTCATGATGGTTCTGACCTTCTTACAAATGCACGGAGTATCTCAGTGGCTCCGCTCAACACCTCCAACACCTTTGTTTCCTAATGAGCCATAATCTGTTCATCTTTGCTGATTTATTATGGCCATGTGTGTGTGTGTGTGTGTGTGTGTGTGTGTGTGTGTGTGTGTGTGTGAGAAGGTTAACAGGAAGCATCAGGAATCGTCACAGTAATGGTTTAATGGTAACACAGTGCTGTTGTGATGGACGAGTTTGATTTTATCTGGAATATAATTATAATATTAAACACCTTTCAAAAGGAAAAGACGACGTTTATACAGGGTTTATTCTTCTATTTTAAAATAAAGATGGCATTTTATAGGACGTCTCAGACACTCAGTCAGCTCTCTAGGTCACTACTAAGGTCTCTGATTAGGGAGTCGGCCATTTTATTAGGACACCGATGACATGCCTATGTAACGTGCCTTATATGTCGTGTAAATCTGTTACATCAATCACAAGCTTTTCTGTCACGTCTCAGTGTTTATAACATGGGCGGAGCTACATAACACACTCAGTGTTCATAACATGGGCGGAGCTACATAACACACTCAGAGTGTTTATAACATGGGCAGAGCTACATAACACACTCAGTGTTTATAACATGGGTGGAGCTACATAGCACATTAAGTGTTTATAACATAGGCGGAGCTACATAACACATTTAGTTTTTATAACATGGGCAGAGCTTCATAACACACTCAGAGTGTTAATAACATGGGCAGAGCTACATAACACACTCAATGTTAATAACATGGGCGGAGCTACATAACACACTTAGTATTTATAACATGGGCAGAGCTACATAACACACTCAATGTTAATAACATGGGCGGAGCTACATAACACACTCAGTGTTTATAACATGGGCGGAGCTACATAACACACTTAGTATTTATAACATGGGCGGAGCTACATAGCACATTAAGTGTTTATAACATAGGCGGCGCTACATAACACACTTAGTATTTATAACATGGGCAGAGCTACATAACACACTCAATGTTAATAACATGGGCGGAGCTACATAACACACTCAGTGTTTATAACATGGGCGGAGCTACATAACACACTCTGTGTTTATAACATGGGCGGAGCTACATCCTACATCTAAGACTTTTTGATGTTTCCTGTCAACTTTCAATGTGTACACACACACACACGCAAAACAGGGTCAAACGCAGCTGAACGTAACAGAAAGTTGGGAAACTTTAAACATTTGAGAAACACAGATACAGAAACTTCTCATAACGTTTCTATAAAATCGGCATAATTCCCAGGTGTTCTGAAGAACACTGCAGGATTAGAGACAGACAGTGTCTCGTTCATGCTGAGGAGCTTTTAGATCTTCAGACGACCTGATCAATCATTCAGCTCACCTTCCTTCTGTCCTTACAAACACCCAGCCACTAATCCCTCAATCAATGGAGTGAGATGTCTGAAGGTTAATGAGTACAAAGTCAAGTCAACACACACCTCACACATCTCACCTACACAATCTTGCCGAATACTCGTGATATATCGTGATAAAGTTTGTTATTAGTATTAAAAAGAAATGTTTTTTATATAATACACAGTATTTCAAGATAATTTTTTTTTTTACTATTACAGAAAGCAACTTTGTGAGAGTGTGTGAGAAAATTCTAATAAATACAATAATAATAAATATTTCATCATAAACCCAACATGAGCAATATTTTAGAGATTCGGATTCGTGTAATATTTGTGTAATATCGCACAGAAATGAACACGAATGGATGCAGCTTTTAAAAAAAGAGGTGAACATTTTTGAGAAACATTGTTTAATAGATTATGACTTGTGCAGTGGGCGGAGCTTAAAGCCATCTCTAAACACACTAAAAGTAGGATCATGTAAAAGTGTGTAAGTGAAATTAACATATTTGAGTTGACATGCCTATTACTGCACTACACAAATAAATATTGTTCTACATGGAATTAAACAAATAATGCAAAAAATCCAATCCAAATATCATCCACTAAATCCAACTAATGTAAGTGATTTAAATAAATAAAAAGCCTTTAGTCACTGTGTTACAAATAAAACATCCATAAAATCTTTTCAGAATGTTTATCGTTAAATAAATATACAGATTAATTCCTGAGTCATATTTCTCTTTTTTTTTAAACCCATTTTATTTCCTTTAGAAAAAAAAGGTTGTCTTTGGAGCAGCATGTAGCATCATCAACCACCACTAGATGGCGCTTTAACACCAAAAGTCTGAGGTACGGACAAGCGTGTAATAAAAGTGTAAAAGTGGAGTTTACTGATCAGGAAACTATTACAGGAAAATATGTGTAATTTATTTTTTTTTTTTTCCCTTTGACAAGATTAATTATTAATAATATTTCCTGTATTTCCTTTAGTTTTTGTATTATTATTTGCCATAAATTTACTAGCTTTTTTTTTAGCTTCATCTTATTATTATTAATTATTATTATTATTACACTTTGTTAATTATATACTCATTATTCTTTTTCACTGCATTTCTATAAATTACTTTTTCTGCCTTAAATTTTACACTTTGAGGATGTCTAAATGCATGAAGCTCTATATTACTAAAGATGATGATGATGATGATGATAGCATTATTATATATATATATATATTGTATTATTGTTTGCCATACATTTTCCTTTTTTTTCTTATTCCTCTTTGTCCTCCTCTTCTTCTTCTTCTTCTTCTTTCATTTTGTTTCTCTCATTTATGCACATTTAATGCACACAAAGTACTATATTATCTATTATTATTATTGTTATTATTGTTATTATTATTAATAATAATAACAATAATAACAATAATAATAATAATAACATCACAATCTGCAACAGCTTTAAAGGACTGTATTTCCCAGAACAAACTGCACCCCACAAATACGGCCACCAGAGACTTCATTTACCAGCAAGAGCCTCTGCCACATTCACATTTGCCTGTTCACAATCACCGACACCTGTTTACTAATCACACACTACTCACACTATACATAAGAGGCTCATTAGTACCTGTAATCTGCTGACAAGCTTTTTTCCACTGAGTTTGCTGTTCTGGTTATAATCTCTGGTTTTCTGATTTTTTTTGGATTTACCTCGTCAAATCTTCATCTGGATTGAATTTTGCATGTTTAGGGATCTTGGATTTCGATTTAGACCTGTTTGCTGTCAATAAACCCTGCCTACATGTGCATCTGCATGGATTAGAAATAAATAATAATTAGAATGGTAATAATAATAAGTAAAGTTCATATATTACATTTAATTCTGCTGATCATTTGTTCATTAATATTCTTCAGGATGAATAAAGCTCTTATGGTTCTGTATCTCCCTGCTCTTTGATGACATTACTGTATATCATAACTCTGCCCACATGACCATATTCAGTACTGACACATTCATAAGAAAAAGCTTTATTGTGCTTTCTATAAGATTTACTCAGGCATCAGTGTTAAAGCTTCAGAACTACCATCTGCACGTTCTCCATCCAAACCTGAGCAGCTCAGACTCTACGACAGCAGGGGGCAGCGCTGCCTCACACCTCCTCCGAACCCCTATCTCAACGCCAGCGACTTGAAGCGGAGTGACATTTGGAGCGTTTCACTGGGACTAATTACCGACTCCATCATCAAAATGAATAAATGTTAATGATTGATGCAGTTTGTTTCTAAATGAACGTCCAGATGAAATGTCTAATTCAGGCGCTGTGCCTCAGCCCACATCTGTCCTGCAGGAGTCAACTTTAATCAGGACCAAAATGCATGTGTACTTCTAAACTGTCTGAAGATGATGTCATCGCTAGCGACAAAGAAATATGGACAAAGGTTTTGGGACACCTGACTTTCTCACCCATACGTGGTTCCTTCCCAATCGGTTACCACAAAGCTGGAGACCCATGATTGTTAAGAATGTCTTTAGATTCACCATGTTCCATCATGACAGTGCACACCATGTGCACAAAGCCTGCTCCATGAAGATGCTTTTAATGGGTTTCGAGTGGAAGATCTCCGGCTATAGATCTGGCTATAAACCTTATTGAGCACCTTTGGGATGAATGTGAACGCTGACTGCTCTCCAGAGCTCCTCACCGCATTTACATCACTACCTGACTTTACTAACACCCTTGTGACTCTTACAAAAATGAGAACTAGATGTGGAACAGGATCTTATGCTCAGGTGTCCGCACACCTTTTTCCATAGTGTTTATTTGATTTAATAACTTTTTTCAGTAGAATTGAGGTTGTAATGTTCTCCAAAGTGCTATTGGCTCGTATGATTAAGCTCCTAGAAAAAAGTATTTTTTTCAATAAAACTGTATGAATCTTATATAATAATAGATGTGAAAGAATAGAGATAAGAAATTATAATTAATAAATAATATGCATATTATCTATTTACAGTTTTTCTCAATCGCTAAAACACTAAACCCTATTGTCTGAACCAAATGCTCAGTTGCCTGAACCCACTGATTGAATCGATCACTCTTTTGGCAAAACCATGAGCACTTTTCACCTGTTTAGACACAACTTGCCAACACGTTTTCATTGTGATGCACCCGTGCTGCCTAATGGTGAGCACAGGTGACAAAAGTCAAACACAATTAAAGCACGAGTGTCACCACTTGAACACAACAACGCAAAATGGATCACACTTGTGGCTAATGATGTGAGGGAACATATACAGTAAGCCAGTTCAGAGAGCACTGGTTTGTGAGACCCTACAATGGATAGAAATCTGAGAGGAAGAGTTCGTGTGAGAGGAGGTCGAGGTGGTCAGCGTAGACAAAGAACAGTAATATCTGATGAAATCAGAGCTACTGTGATTGACCATGTTCTTGTCCATGGTATGACTGCCACATGGGGGTGGGAGGACAGGTATGTTCTCCCCACACCAAGAGACCCTAATTGTTGATATGGTCCGTGAGAACAATGCCATTAAACTGAGTGAAATTAAGCAGAAGATCATTAAGGACCATGTAAATTTTGAGGGTATCATCAGTGTCAGCCTCTCTACTGTTGATCGTGTCCTCAAGCGAAACAGACTGCGCATGAAACAGCTATACAGAGTGCCCTTTGATCGCAACTCAGACAGAGTCAAAGAGCACAGATTCCAGTATGTACAGGTTGGCATATATCCAGACACATTCAATGTTGATTACTCTAAGTAGTGATTTACTGTAGTGGCCTAAATCACTTTTTTCCGTATCACTTACAAAACTATATCTATTTCTACAGAGGGTTCTTCAACTGGATGCAATGGAAAGACCAGATGAATACGTGTACATGGATGAAGCTGGGTTTAATCTCACCAAAAGGAGAAGGAGAGGCCGTAATGTGATTGGCCATCGGGCCATTGTTGGTGTTCCTGGGCAGCGTGGTGGCAATGTCACGTTATGTGCTGCCATCAGCAATCATGGGGTTGTCCACCATCATGCCAACCTGGGGCCCTACAACACTCACCAGCTCCTCGTTTTCCTCAATCACACACGAGATGCTCTGTTAGGGCAGCAGGATGAGCATCCCATCTATGTTGTTGTTTGGGACAATGTGAGTTTTCACAGAGCCCTCCAGGTTAGAGAGTGGTTCAATATGAACCAAGGTTTTATCAATCTTTGCCTTCCACCGTACTCCCCTTTCCTAAACCCCATTGAGGAATTCTTCTCCTCATGGCGGTGGAAGGTATATGAACGCCAACCTTACACCAGGGTACATCTCCTGCAAGCCATGGGACTTGCCTGTGGTGACATAGGTGTGGAGGCATGCCAAGCCTGGATACGGCAGGGGTTTTTTTCCCCCATTGCCTGGCCAGACAAAATGTGGCCTGTGATGTGGATGAAGTCCTGTGGCCTGACCCAGTACGGAGACATGATGCTGTGGCTGAGTAATGCACTTATTTGTATATTTTTGTACTTTATTTTTACATGGGCTTACTGTACACAAGTGGCAAACGCATAAGATTTCTGTTCGTTTTCACAAGTGCTACGTGTAAATGCACAAGATTTCTGTTTTGTCTTTTTGTACAAGTGCTAAATGCACAGGTTTTTTTTTTGTTTTGCAACATGCATTTAGCCTACAGTGAACAATAAACATTTATTTCTCCAGCTTCATGTCCTGAGCATTGTGTTTTCTATTTTTCTACATAGTGTTTAGTGACTGTTCCGTAGTGATTTTAATTTTGATTGACTCGGGGCACGATTTGACGACATAGTTCAGTTTTGAGCACAGATTGAACTGTTTTGAGGTGAAAGTTGAGAAGAAGAGTCTGAGGTTTTGTGAATGTAGCTTGAGAATTGGGTTTTGTGTTCACAGGTTAGAGAAAAAGAGAGCAGCTTTCAAGAAATGTGTCTTAGCAATCGAGAAAAACTGTAGACCCACAATCATTATCATTTATTCTAATACATAATATAAATGCAAAAACAGTGTTTTTATTATTATAGTTTAGGAGAAGTAGTAGGCGCGATGGAATCATTACAATATTATAATAATACATATAATATAATAATACATATTAAAATGTGTAGATATTTATTATAATATTACTTATTTATTATTAAGATTTTGATCGAACATTTGCTTTTTATCTTTTTTTTTACATTTATACTTTGTATTATGTATAATAATGTATTTAACTTTAGAAAACAGAAAACATTCGAAACAAATTGATATTTAAATATTTAGAAAGCAGTCCAAATGACGTAATAAATACAAGCAAACAATGAATTTCAATTATTTTTTTACAAAATGAATCACTTTATATAAGTTGCCAATAATAGTTGTTGATATACACTGCATGTTGGAACTCAATAAACGCCATTAATAGAGGGAAGAGACAGTGTGGGGGAAAGATTGAGGGAGAGAGAGAGAGAGAGTGAGAGAAATGGAGAAAGATGCAAAAAGACAGAGATCAAGAAATAAAATGATGTATGATGGGGATAGGAGAGATACTGGAGTGAGTGAAAGAGACTGGAGAAAGACAAAAAGAGAGCCAGAGAAAGAACAGGGAAGATAAAAAAGACAGAGATAAAAAAAAATAAAAAAGAAATGTGAAGAGAGAGGCTAGAGAAAAAGACAGAGAGAGACAAAGAAAAGCCAGAAAAAATATAAATAAAGAAATATGACAAAAGAATGGAGGCTGGAGATAGATAGATAGAGAGAGAGAGAGAGAGAGAGAGAGAGAGAGAGAGAGAGAGAGAGAAAGAGAGAGAGAGACAAATGATTCTGTATATTCAGTATATAGTGCTTTGATATTGTTCTTAATTTATGTACTTTGCACTAAATGTACACGTCTGATAAAGCAACTGAAAACTCTGAAAACTGAAACGGGGGACTATGTCCTGACGGAGAGACGTGACGTGACATGGTGAGGTCTGTCTCCCCACTTTGCGTGTCTCTATGCAAATCCGATTTTAAATTTCATTTTTCTAATCCCTTTAATCAGAGGCGGGGGAATAAAAGCCAGCTGCTAGGAACTCGTGTTCAGATGTAATTAAGCAACTGATTGAATTTCAGCACGTACAAAAAAGACGTGTTCGTGCCAGAAAACACTGTCCGGAACGAAGCAAGTGTTTGAAGTGCGTGTTTACACAGCTCTCGCTGAAGGATGACCCTGGACATGACTTTAAACTGGAAGTTTACAGCAACTCCAATCATCACTTTTTACAAGTGTTACTCTGTTCAGCTGGGGACGGTTTCTCATCAACGCCTTGGGTGGTTCCATGAAATTCCGGAGTAAGAACGGGAGCTTTGAGGACTTGGATTTGGACTTTAGTTAATGTCAACAGTCTGCTACACTGACTCAGGAATACAGTTTGCTTCTGATCACCATCACTGCACCCCGCAACATCTTATATCTGCTATAAATGGACATTCGGTGCAACTCAGATGAGGATGGGTTTCCTCTTAAGTCTGGTTCCTGTCAAGGTTTCTTCCTTATGCCATCTCGGGGAGTTTTTCCTTGCCACAGTTGCCACCGGCTCGCTCATCAGGGACAAACTTATACTTATAGAGAACATATTCATATTTTATCACCACATTATCTGTGTAAAGCTGCTTTGTTCATTGTTAAAAGCGCTACACAATTAAAAATTAATTAAATTAAAAATTTAAACTGTGCACCAAGTGGGCCCTGGATCACCCAAAATGACCACAGAAACACAGTTGAACCCTTTTATAAACTGAGAACCTTAAAAGAATGACCAAAGAATCCCTTTTTCAATATAATGTAACTACTAAAGTGGAAGATCAAAGAAAAATTACTTTGAACTAAGATGTTTGAAGGAGGGTTCTAGATTTAACACTTAAGAGACTGTGTTCTAGCTTCCTAATGTTGATCTACCTGGAACCTTGTTAGAAAGAGACTTCTAGATTTAACACTGAAGCGATTGTGTTCAAGCTTCCTAAATGTGTTCTCCATTAAAACTTCTATGGAAAAAGATTTTAAGATTTAACATTAAAGGGACAAAAGTAGGTTATTATTTCCTAAATGTGGTTCACATTAAACCTTCTTTGAAATGTTTTCGCAGATTAAACATTATATAAGAGAGTATTTTCATGACAAAGTTCTAGGTTTCATATAATGCAGGTCTAGATAGAACACTATAGGCACTGTGTTCTATCTTCACAATGTCGATCTACCTAGAACATTCTAGTAAAGAGAGCTTGAGAATGAACACTAGAAAAGAGTTCATGAGTAACTTTCATGACAGAGCCCTAGATTTAATATCATGGAGGATCTAGTGTTCTAGATAGAACACGAAAGAGACTGTGTTCTATTTCCTAATGTTGGTCTACCTGGACCATTCTATGAAAGTTCTAAATCAACCAGTATAATAGAGAGTTCTAAACCCAATTATTGCTTTCTATAGGTGGTCTAAAGTGGTCTAAAGGTTCTATGAAAGTTCTAGTTTTAACAATAAAAGTTTCCTAAAGGCCTACCTGAAACTTCCTTTAAAATAGAGTTCTAAAGTAATCACTATACCAAAGTATTAGGGTTATTTTTGTTACTGTGTCCTAGATTTAATATTATGAAGGATCTAATGTTCTAGATTCAACTATAAACATACTGTGTTCTAACAGCCAAAAGAACCTTTTTTGAAAAAGAGTTCTAGATAGAACACTAAAGAGACTGTTCTAGCGTCCTAATGTTGGTGTACCTGTATCATCCTATGAGAGTTCTAGATAGAACACTATAATAGAGAGTCCCAGATTTAACACCAAATTAACCCTCTAATTGCTTCATAAAGGTGGTCTACGTGGGAACCTTATATGTTCAAGATTAAAACTAAAAAGACTGTGTTCTAGCTTCCAAAAGACCTACCTGAATCTTACTTTGAAAGAGAGCTCTAGAATGAACACAACACAAGAGTTCTAAAGTTATTTTTATGACCGAGTCTTTGATTTAATATTATGAAAGATATAGTGTTGGTCTACCTGAAACATTCTATGAGAGTTCAAGATAGAATACTATAATAGAGAGTTCCAGATGTAACGCCAATTGAACCACCTTATTGTTACATAAAGGGGTCTACATGGGAACCTTCTATAAAAGAAAGTTCTAGATTTAACACTAAAAAGATTTGATTATAGTTTGCTAAAAGGCAATCTGAAACTTTCTTTGAAAGAGACATTATACACTATACGAGCCCTACAATTAAAATTAATGGATCCCTTTTTCTAGGATCCTTAAGTTGGTCCACATGGAACCTTCTTTAAGAGTTCTAGATAGAACACTAAATAAGAGAGTTCTAGAGTTGTTCTTTCATGACCAAGTTCTAGATGTACTGTTATGAAACTGTGTTCGAGTTTCCTAATGATGGTCTAGCTGAACATTCTATGAAAGAGATGTCCAGATTTAACACAAGGAAAGTGAGTTCTAAATATAATGACCTAGATTTTAAAGATCACATTTTTGTACATTAGTTTAAAAAATAAAATTATGAAACAGAGTTCTAGATTGAACACTAAAGGAACTGTGTTCTAGCTACCTAAAGGTGATCTATCTGAAAGCATCTATAGAAGACAGTTCTAGATGGAACATTACGGAACCTGGGTTTGGCATACTGTACAAACAAGACAATTGTATATGGTTCTATGCCATGCCATCTTCTCCCGCTTATCCGAGGCCGGGTCGCGGGGGCAGCAGTCTAAGCAGAGATGCCCAGACTTCCCTCTCCCTAGACACTTCTTCCAGCTCTTCCGGGGGGACACCGAGGCGTTCCCAGGCCAGCCGGGAGACATAGTCTCTCCAGCGTGTCCTAGGTCTTCCCCGGGGTCTCCTCCCAGTGGGACGCGCCCGGAACACCTTCCCAGGAAGGCGTCCAGGAGGCATCCGGAACAGATGCCCGAGCCACCTCAGCTGACCCCTCTCGATGTGGAGGAGCAGCGGCTCTACTCTGAGCTCCTCCCGAGTGACCGAGCTTCTCACCCTATCTCTAAGGGATCGCCCAGCCACCCTGCGGAGAAAGCTCATTTCGGCCGCCTGTATCCGGGATCTTGTCCTTTCGGTCATGACCCAGAGCTCATGACCATAGGTGAGAGTAGGAACGTAGTGTATATGGTTCTAGATTTTCCTAAAGATTTGTTTGAAGAAATGAAGGTTCAGGAGTCTGAATCTGTTCCTGAAAAAACACTAGAGTGCAGCGTTCTAATCATGTTAAATTAAGGAATAATATTATAATTACAGAATGAGGGATCATGAATAAACAAAGGAATCACACACACACACACACACACACACACACACACACACACACACACATACACACACACACATACACACACACACACACACACACACACACACACACACACACACACACACACACACACCTTAATGAAATGCAGTTCCTCTGAGGCATTAGCAGATGAGTTTGTGGGGTCGTGGGGGTCATGGGGGCAGGGGAGGTTGGAGGGGGATTTTAGAGACACGGGGCAGGAATATAAACAGGGGGATGTCAGATTTGCCCAGGTGAGCTCTGGGGTTAAAGTAGCTCCTGAACCATAATCAGAACTCTGCAGAACTTCAGCAGTCCAGCGAGAACAGGAGAGTTTTCTCAGTATGAGACGGTGGTAAAAGAGGCAGACGGGTCGCCCACCCGCTGCGGCCCACCGGATTTGTGTCAAACATCACAGCTGAGGCAGCTATCGTCTCATATGCATCCCACTCCGTGCCATCATCCCCTTCCCCCCGTCTTACTCCTCCATTCTCCTGCCTGCTCATGGTAATGAATGCCTTCACATCCAGCAAAGTCACATTCACCCTCGGTGGAACGTTACGCCTGAATGCTGAACAAAAGCTGCCTGGTTCACACTGATGTCGTGTGGTTTTATACGTATTAGAACAACAAAAAAGGAACCGTAAACAACAAATCAGTGCATGCAAGGCTCATGAGACTGTGTGTAATATGGCATTACCCCATCATACACAATCACCGAATATCAGCTTGTTACAAGAAAGGAAATACCAGCTTATTATGAGTTGGATGTTAATAATAAAAACTAAAGTTTTAGCAGTAATTATGGAGACAGAACAGAAATAGAAACGATAACGGAGTGTCCTTGTGGTGACGAGCAGATTTTTTAACTTGTGTGTAATAAAGTCTCCTTGACAACCATCACACTTTCTGTTACAATTTAGAGCCAAAATTATGTTTTGAATGAAGAGAAGGGAAAAGAAAAGATGGGACGGGAAAAGGAAGGGAAGGGAAGGAAAGGGAAGGGAATGGTAGGGAAAGGAAAGGAAAGGAAAGGAAAGGAAAGGAAAGGAAAGGAAAGGTAAGGAAAGGAAAGAAAAGAAAGATATGAGATGATATGAGATGGGAAAAGAAGGGAAGAAAATGGAAAGGAAGGGAAAGGAAAGCAAAGGAAAGGGAACGGAAGGGAAGTAAAAAGGAATTGAAAGAAGGGAAAGAAAGGGTAGAAACAAGATGTGACAGGATGAGAAGGAAAGGGAATGGAAAGGAAAGGTGAAGAGAAGAGAAGAGAAGAGAAGAGAAGAGAAGAGAAGAGAAGAGAAGAGAAGAGAAGAGAAGAGAAGAGCGAGGATGTTCCTCTCTGCTCTGAAGTCAAACAGCAGGTCATAGCAGCGTCTGATGTTACAGAACATCAGGTTGGTTTGACATTACTTTAGCTTGGATTGTTTTCCAATAGCAGCATGATGTGTCAGTGTCATATCATTTAAATATATGAACATAAGCTAATATAGAGACGCTAATAACATCTGCAGTCCTTGAGAAATAAATCTCTGAGGATAAAAACTAACCTGCAGTATGTTGAATGATTTTCGTCTCCATTGGACCCTTTGTCTGATAGATCAGATGTGAAAGCGGGATTGATTTTTTAAACCCGCTCAATTTTATTTGTTCTGTTCTCCACATCAGATATGGATCCTGTGCTGCGGCCGACGTGGCAGAATCGTCAAACTGACACTCTCTCAATAAAGCTGTCAGAGTGTTTTCAGCACTGAAACTCAGCCGAAAAAAAAAAAACGTGGCATGACTCGATGAAGACACGAGGCAAAGGGCTGTAACGTGATGATCGAACACACACTGGTGACCCTTTAACACAGTGAGCCTGCAACATGTCTGACCCTTTTCCCTGAAACAGAGTCTAAATGTAGAAATGTTCAACTTAAAAACACCAAACGCAGATCATCATCTGTTCACACGCCACTTTCATATCAACATTTATTAAAATCTCCTGAAAGAGGACAGTCAGATAGACCGACGAAAAGAAGGAAGGAAGGAAGGAAGGAAGGAAGGAAGGAAGGAAAGAAGGAAGGGAGGAAGGAACAGAGGAACAGAGCATGAGTGGAAGACAGTAAATCAAGATGAGAAAAAAAACAAAAAATAAAGAAGGACAGAAAGAATGAAAGCAAAGAAGGAAGGAAGGAAGGAAGGAAGGAAGGAAGGAAGGGAGAAAGGAACAGAGCATGAGTGGAAGACAGTAAATCGAGAAGAGAAAAAG
>JAAIIK010020210.1:899846-919884 GCA_014706435.1 Silurus glanis
ACACACACACACACACACACACACACACACACACACACACACACACATACACACAAACGCACACTTGACAGGAGCGATCGTAAGTGCAATAATAATCTCTGTTACAGTCACTGAGGAGAAACTTGCTAGCCCTGCACTTTACCCTCTACGACTTATCTTTATTTACGGCCAGTTGCCATGGTTTCCTTGGTTTCTATGGCTACAAAAATCGAGTCCGGCTAGCTACAAAGCACACGAATTGGGCGTATTACCTATTCTAAATCTTGAACAATTGGCAGTCTGAGCTGCATGCATCAGAATGCACTAAAAAACATTAGAATTTTCAGTGCATCGAGTCATTTGAGTTAATTTATGAACAGCTTGCTCAGGTGTCCAGTCTGATCATCTTGCCTTCGGGCAAACAGGCCACATAAATCACTGACTCAATGACTCGCTGTTCGAGAGATGACAAATTCTCTGCCCTGCCTGAAAGACTCACCGATTTAATCACTGACTCAATAAGCAAAAAAGGAGCGAAAAAAACTCCTAACTCCTAAAAAAAAACCTTCTAGACTAAAAAAAACTCACTGACTCTCATTTACAAGATTTAAAACTGAAAATATTTAGTGACTCAAAAACAGACTTATTAAACAGAGTTTTTTTATTATTATTTTTTTTTAGATTTAACACAGAAAAGACTTAATGACTCAAACCCTGACTCGCTGTAAAAAAAAAAAAAAACAACAGAAGAGTCACATTTCCAAAATGCAAAACTGAAAAGACTCACAGACTTAACCACTGATACACCAAATAAGAAAAAGTCTCATTTACAGAACTGTTTTTCAGAAGACTGATTAATTTACAAAACACTAAAAAGTCACTAACTCAAACTCTAAAAAGATAGTTATAACAGTTATAATTAGAAGATATTCACTGACTCAAGCACTGACTCACCAAACAATGAAAAAATGCAAATCTCATTTAGAATATTTAAGACTCAATAGACTCACCCACTCAAAACCTGACCCACTGTGAAAAGAGAGGTGAGAGTTACATTTAGAAGATTTACAACTCAAAAGACTCACTGAAAAAAATATGAGGGAGTCTTTTTCAAAGATTTAAGACTCAAAAGACTCACTGACACAAACTCTGCGTCAGTTTAGAAGAGAGAAGCAAGTCTTATTTTGAAGATTCGAGACAGAAAATTGTACTGACTGAAACACTGCCTGACTCACTGAATCAAACACCAAACAAGGATGGAACAAATCTCAGTCACAGTATTTAAGACTTAATGACTCAAACCCTGAGCAAGAAAACGGAAAGAGAAGATTCCAGACTGAAAACATTCACTGACACAATGACTGACTAAATAAATAAGAAAGGAGCAAATCTTAGTTATAAGATTCCAGAGTGAAAGGATTCACTGAATTAAATTCTGACTCACTGTAAAAAGCAAGGTGAGAGTTACATTTAGAAGATTTAAGACTCACTGACTCAAAACTCTGACTCGCTGTAAAAAAAAAAAATTGCGATTCTAAAAAAAAATCACTGTCTCAAACACTGACTCACCAAACAAGAAAGAAGCTAACCTCATTTAAATATTTAAGACTCAAAAGACTCACTGACAAACACTGACTCATTGTAAAATGAGAAGCGAAGTCTCATTTAGAAGATTCAGCACAAAATATTCAAAACTCAAACTCGACTGAATCAAAGAATCAAAGAACAGAACAAATCTCAGTCACGGTATTAAAGACTCAATGACTCAAACTCAAGAAAAGTGAAAAGAGAATCTCATTTAGAAGAACGAGCAAATCTCAGTCATAATATTCAAGACTGAAAAGACTCATTGACTCAAACTCTGACTCGCTGTAAAATAGAGGTGAGAGTCATAATTAGAAGATTCAAGACTGAAAAGATTCACTGACTCAAACTCTGACTCCCCAAACAATAAAAAAAATGCAAATCTCATTCAAAAGATTTAAGACTCAAAAGACTCACTGAGTCATAATTACAATATTCAACACTGCAAAAATGCATTAACTCAAACCCTGACTTGCTGATTCAGAGCCGTGTTAACACAACCAGGATTGTAGACGAATTTTTTGGCATTGAAGGATGATAACAAAACAAAATGAAAGCTTGGGTGTGATTGTAAATCTGCACGACTGAACGCGAGGATCCTTCCACCTCTGTGATGTTTAACACTTTTCTCTTATATCACACCCGTGTCCTTTACGCATCATAGCACTGAATTTGGGCATGGAGCCAGAGACCTCCCGGCTCCATTTCGCCCCATCAGCATTTCAGCCCTCACGCCAATGTCGTCCTGACCTTCCTGTCACATTATCTACGACCCGGTCGGGACCCGAACATCATCTCGGCGAGAAACGCAACCTCTAATCAGACACATTTTCCCAGGCGCCTGTTTTTCACTCACAATGACCCGCAGCAGACACAATGTTCGCCAGATTGGCTGATAATTGCTGCTCGAAGTTTGGAAGAGAGTCCGAGCGAGACGCCAGCGAGACGCAGGTGAGGCGTCGAGACGCAGTGAGGAGTTGTGATTGCGATTTTATATGCAGAAAAATGGAGATAAATGATGGAGCTTCAATAACGCCTCCCTTCATTAGTGCCTCGTCTGGCTGCATTAGTGGCGGAGGTGGAGCTCTAAATGAAGCTTATTAGGAGGCAAATGGACGAGTTCGAGGAGCCACAGAGCCTGGAGGTGATCGCATTGTAAACAAGTTTAGTGCCTACAAATTTGTTCCCTATGATTGTAAGTTTATACCTAATGAGCGAACCAGTGGTGACTGTGGAGAAGGAAAAACTCCCTGAGACTGCATGAGGAAGAAACCTTGAGAGAAACCGAACTCAAAAGAGACCGAGTGAGTGGAGGGAGAGAGAGGAAGTAAAAGAGAGAGGGAGTGATGAAAGATAGAGAGAAGGTGAGGAAGATAGAGGAAGAGTGAAGAGAGAGGTAGAGAGGGAGTGAAAAATAGAGAGAAGGTGACCGAGAGGGAAGGAGGTGGAGGGGGGAGAGAGAAGGGAGACAGGAAGAAAGAGAGAACGAGTGGTGGCAGAGACAGAGAGTGTATGAAAGACAGGAGAGAAAGAGTAGGTTGAGGAAAAGAAAATGTAAGCTAGTATAATGTAAGTATGTAAGTGTATAATGTAATGTAAATGTAAGTGTATAATGTAAGCTAGCTACATTTCTGTTACACGTAATGTGAGCTAGCGAAATCAATGTTACACATAATATTAGCAAGTTCATTCACTGTTACACGATGTTAGCTAGGTCATTTCCTGTTACACATAATTCTAGCAAGCTAATTCACTTACACATAATGTTAGCTAGCTAATTCATTAGTACACATAATGTTAGCAAGCTAATTCACTGGTACACGTTAGCTAGTGAATTCACCGTTACACAATGTTAGCTAATTCACTGTTACTCTGTTCCCTGTTATCTCTCTCTCTCTCTCTCTCTCCCCTCTTTCGTTCACTCTCCGTTTCTCCCACCACTCATTTTCCCTTCCTCCCTCCCTCCCTTCTCTATCCCCCCTCCGTCTCTTTCCCTCTTTCACTCTCTCTCTATCTCTCCCTCCACTCTCTGTTTCTTCCTCATTTTCTCTTCATTTTTCTCTCTTCACTCCCTCTCTTGATCACTCGCTCTCTGTCTCCCCCTCCACTCACTTTGTCGCGGTCTTGGTCGCCCCAACCCCCAGTTACCTTCATTCCGTCCCTATTTCCTTCCCTCTCTCTATCACTCCCTCTCCCTCTTTCTATTATTCTTCCTCTCTTTCTTCCTCCCTACTATATCTCCTGCTCTCTCACTCTCACTCTCTCTCTTTGTCTCTCCCTCTACTCTGTCACAGTCTTGGTCTCTCTCTCCCTTTTGCCCCTCTTTCTCCTTCCATCATCTTCTTTCTGTTCCTCTTTCATTCCCTCAATCACTCCTCCTTCCTTCCTTCCCTCCTTCCTTCCTTCCTTCCTCTATATCTTCCCCTCTCTCTCCCTCTCTCTATCTTTCCCTCCCCATCACCATCTTTCTAAACATCTCTTTCATTACTCTATCACACCTGCTTTTTCTCCCTCTCTTCCTCTCTCTGTCACTCCCTCCACTCTCTCTCCCTCTCCCCCCCACTCACCCTGTCTCAGTCTTGGTCTCTGTCTCTCTCTCCCCCTCCCTGCATCACCTTCTTTTTGTCCCTCTTTCATTCACTTTCTCTAAACATCCTTCTCTCTTCCTCTGTCCATCGCTCTCCCTCTCATCCTACCGTGCCCTTTTTCTCTCTATCACTCCCTTTCCCTCCACTGTCTCCCTTTCTCTCCTCCACTCCACTCCACTCCACTCTCTCTCTCTCTCTCTCTCTCTCTCTCTCTGTATAATAGTGTAGATAGTGCACATTGTAAAGTACAGAGCAGACGAAGCAGATCAGTGATTTATTCTGGTTAAAAGGCATCAGCGGAATTAGACGTGTTCATTACGCTGAGTGGGCCACGTCAACACAGAATGAGAAACTGAAAGGAAAAAAGAAAGACAAAAGAAATACAGACGGCTGAGAGGAAAAAATAAGCAAGCACCTTAATCAGCAATCATTCGGCTTCATTCAGATTTCGAGCCAATAGGTAGATTAATTCATTATTTAAAAAACAGATTTATGTTTTTATATATATATATATAATATGTTAGGGGTATAACAGTAAACATATTTTAAACAAATTTTTTTGGTACAGGGCTTTTGTTTCAGTACACATGTGTACCGAATGCAATCCTTCCTTTTTTCGTGTGGAACACTGTCAAAATCTGAGTTCCATCAGTAACGTATTAATAGCGGACCGCAAGTTTGTTTAGTCTCCACCTCGCACTTTGAATTATTATTATTAAACTTAAAAACATCTCAACAATGCAAGGTGTATAAAAAAAAGAAACTACAGTTAGTGCAGTGTCGCTGTGGCTACTAACTCTGTACAAGAAATACGATTTGTTTTGCACATGCATGAAAACACAAAAAAATCTATAGAGATGTCATTAGCCGCTAACCAGTACGTGGCTAGCAGCTAACCCCAGCGAAAATTGATTTTTTTGTGTTTTATGTCTGGCTTCAAGAATTTTTTTTAAAAGGAGAAAATCCTGACAATTTTGCATATTTAGGGAGTAAATTATTATTTTGATTTATTCTATTTTATTTGTATTAAATATAATAAAATATTGTTGTATATATTATTTAACCAAGGAGGCATTTTATTTCAAATTGTTTGTAAACTGTTCAAATGTTGCTGATCACAAATATTAATAATAATAAACTGAATTAATAAAAAAAATTACAAGTAATTATATGTTTTGCATTTCTATAGCAAATTTGTATAGCATTTCTATATTATGGTATATTAGTGTGTATATTTATATGTAAATTTAAAAATGTATTAATAAAAAAACTTATAGAATATATATATATATTTATTTATTTATAATCGTCTGATTTCTTTTTTCTGGATTCTGATTGTTCATATGTGTTGATTAATTTTCCATAACTTATCATCATCCATTTTCATCTTATCATCATCATCATCATGTATATTTTGTGTATTATTCTAAATCCCTTGTTCGAATGTGTTATCGTTTCCATAGTAACAGGACATAAAATCTGTTATAATCTGAAATATCTGTGCACTCAAATATATAAAAATGCAGGGTGTTTTTTTTTTTTTTTATTATTATTATTTAAAAATCATAATGTAAAACCGTCAACATTTTGGGGATGTGAGGTTACAGGAAAATAATCGGCTTAATGTAACTCCACTTTTCTGCTTCCTTGTTTCTTATTGGACTAATCAGCAATCTGTGCTATTATTAGCTCCGCCCACAACTGCATTCAGTACTTTACACATTACAAGCTTCACGTTAGTATTAGAACAGATACTCATGCAATGATAAATTGGCATTCATTACAAATTCAAAAGGGTTTCAATGACAAATTATATTCCTGAAGAGACTCCGAGTGCACGAGAAGGTCTCAGATCAGGATCCTTAATTCAGAATTCTGGTAGCGTTCTCCTCCAGGTACAAGCAAGAAGATGACAGAGAGGAGGATAAAGAGGCTGTGAACTTGCTGCAGAAACAAACACAAATGCAGTCTCTTGGTATCTGTGCAGAGACACACACAACACACACACACAGACACACTCCACAAAACATGCAAAGTGTTACTCATTTCAGAGTTTCATTCTGTCATTCTCATGCAAAGTGCCAGGCCACGCCAGGGGAGCGCCGGAGCACTGATGAGTCTGGACTCACCGGAGTGCTGATTGACAAATGAAAGGACTGAAATAACCCCTCTTTTTCGCAAGAGAGAGCGAGAGAGAGAAGTTAAAGAGCTAGCTGGAGGATCGTCTCCATTATGCGTTTTGTGCGTCAAAAGCACCAGTAATTCAGGCATTTGAAAAAGCTTCGCTAAATGCCATGCTTCTTTCGAGGGCCTTTATCATCCGAGCTTTAAAGCGATTCTGGCTTTTCATCCTGCCGTGAAAAGGAGCCACGCACTGACCAAAATGAACTTGGAATCTTCACACTGCAATCAGATGACGATGATGGCGATGAAGATGATAATGGTGATGCAAAAACCCTTTTGTTCTGCAATGATGATTGAAGAAAACTCAACCTGACAGACTTCTGAATAAATAGATAAAAAAAAAGACCTTTGGGTAGGAAACTACAAGGTACAACACAAAGCCATAAAGGATGAAGCCAAATATTTCGAGCATCTGGAACACGAGAGCGTGAAGATCAACGGTTGTGAAAGTGCGGTGTGACGAATGTCAGAGAAGGTTTGCTCGTTGTCCTCCTCGGCACGTATGGAGAAAGGATTTCAAATCGTGGAGCTGCTCGGTCTGAGTAACACAGCTGTCTGGTCGCTGTTTGCACAAGGGAACACCTGAATCATAAAGAAATCCTGGGGAAAGGTGAAACCCACCTCCCCTTCACCCGCCAGAGACTCACTCTGATACAAGGAAGACGTCTGAGACATTGACTTACACCATTAGCTGAGAAGAAATGGCAAGCCTTCACTTTGAAACCAAATCTTTCAAAAACACTTGCTATATGTTACAGCTTTATTATTAAAAGTATCCACAATTAAATTGACCATTTATACTTCGTTCAATATTGTTCATAGTGCCAAACAAATCCGAGCTAAATCTCTTACTAATTTCCAAGTGCTAAATGCTTGTAAAAATCCTAGCCAGGGCCGGCGCTGTCAGGGTGCGAGTGAAACGGGAGGCGGAAGCCGGAGTACAGCTCGCTCGGGCTTTATTGACAAGAGTGAGATGCGCGGAGGAGAAGCGCAGCCGGTACCGGATAGCGGAGCCCGAATGGAACGGTAAACAAAGAACCCATACATTCAGCCGTACGTAGAGTCCAACACATGCAATAACGAACAGGGAGTGAATGTGAGTGAGGGGTTTATGTAGGAGCGGGGTGGAGTGATGATGAGCTTCAGATGTGCATAGTTAAGCCTGGAGCTCCAGAGAGAGCAGAGGCATGAGAGACAACGAGCCCCAGGTGTGCGTGGTTAAACCTGGAGCTCCAGGGAGAGCGTAGGCATGAGCGCCACAAAAGGGGGGCGTGGCAGGTGGATCCCTGACAGGCGCTAGCTATAGGCAGAGCAGGCAATTGCGTAAGTCAAGGCTCTTTGTCCAATGGATATAAAATAACTGTCACTCACCTGATGTGAAACCAGGTAATATCACTGTTTAACTGTGTGTCCCCACAATCTGAATGCATGAAGAGAGTGTGTACAGTGATGAACAAAATCCAACTTTTCAGCGTACTGACTGGCAGCGATGTAACGAATGCATCCCTCGGAGCTGTGATCATGTATTTTTGATTATAATGTATTATTTAAATTAATCGATTCGCGTCAGCGCAATTTGAAGATGGATCAGCAGGTCTAGTCTTAGTTCAAAACAGCGTGAACGCCGTGACTTTAAATTTGCGTACGCATGACGATTTGGAACTAAGCCGATCGACTGTACAGTGACATTGCATCATGGGATAACTTTCTACATATTAAACAGGATATTTGGATATAAAAACAGCAATCGCAGCTACAGTAGGTGGCCATGGCCAAGAATAAGAAGAACTGGTCCTGATGACCTTTCATAGTTTTGTTTTCTTCTTTCTTTTTTTTTTTTGTGTTGACCTTAGTTAAAGTTTGATAAATATATAAATTTGATTAAATATATAAAAGTACTGATAACCGGTTTAATATACGCAAAAAAGTTGAGAAATTCTATTTGTTTCAATCGAGGGAGGGAAGGAGGCCAGGGGGACTCCAATATAAATTTTGCCTAAGGCCTCCAAATGGCCATCTGACATTTCTTAGAGTTCAACAACAAAAAAAAAAATCTAAAGCTGCCACTCCTGGGCCCCTGTACAAGGCCCTCAATCCCATAACTGCTCAGTTGTATGAATGAGATAAATTTAAGTCGCTTTGGAAATGCCATCTACCAAATGCCAGAACGTTAAATGTAAATGTACAATGATTACCAATATCTGACACATAATTAGCATTTTCTCCAATTACTGACCTGCTAGCATGAATTCCCCGCTAGAACCGTGAGAATTCTAATTGGGTTCATCACCAGCATCTATCCTGTATTGTTTTACTCAGTAAACAATTCTATCAATTAGCAACAGGGTCAGTGTGAATACTGGATTGTGATTGCCTGGAAGGCCAGGTGTGAGTTCAAAGCATTGAACACACGTATATGGGGATACCAGTACCTATGTAGAATTCAGGATTTTTGCATGTGGTGTAACTTATATATAGTGAATATGGTGATATTTTTAATTTATTATTAATTTAATAAATGGGTCGAGGCACAAGATGAACAAGACAAACTGGAGAACAGATCGTTCCAGTAAGATATATATATAAAAAAAAATTGCACCAGGAGTTAACTGCTTCACCCGAAGTTCTTTACCTCCACATCCTGCAGTAAAATCTTATAACATTCATGTAGCCCTCATAACTTATAATAGCTAGACGGTGGGCTAAAATGATCATTGATTTAAACACAGCACAACAGGTGATAGATATGTAAAACATGCTTGAAAAAAAGTACAACTAGGAAAGGGCAGAAGAAACTATTTCCAGTCAAAAAGGTTTGTCTGCATTTGCACTTTCTGTCAATCATTTTGTAGACATGCTACTCCAGGCTACTGTAGATCCTGCAGGTGGAGGTTCATTTCATAACATTTTTTTTTTTCGTTTTATTCCAAACAATGCACAATATAAAACAAAATATACAAAACACAACAAATGTGTCAAACACCAAGGAACAATCACATCCATAAGACGCTATACGTTACAAAATGTCCGAGACATGAACATGAGCTTCATGAACACTGGACTTACAAACCTAATCTAGAAAAATGCATAATAAACCATGAAAGAACAGAAAGAACTTAAAAAGTCTGAAAGAACTGAAGAGGAAAACTTTGTGTACTCATTATTAATGGAACCCATGATACAATAGATGAAGGGTTTCATTGGCTTGTAAAAGAGGGTTGAATTCAAATTTCTCTTTGTAAATTATTCAGTACTAGCTGAAAGTACCCGTGCTTCGCTACGGAAGGCAGAACGCTAAGCAATATGGCAATAAGCAGTAAGCACTGAGCAGGACTGGATGATCAGTGATCAGAACGTAACGTCAACAAATAACGTACTACCCCTTTGTAGTACCGATACAGGGCTAAACTACTTTGAAAGTAATTTTTATCGTGCATCTAACATCTAATAAGAAACAATGTACTAAGTTTCATTAGGATCCGTAATGTTATTTCGAAGAATTTACAATGCGTGAGAAATCGGGTTTTTCGCGAGTTAGCCGCGATCCAGGGCGAATTTTTCAAAACCCTTTCTTAGTGAGCACCTGAAACCCAAGAGGAAGGTATGTTCCAAATTTCATTGCAATCCGTTCAGTGGTTTTTGAGATTTCGTGATGAGTGAGTGAGTCAGTCAGTGGTATATGAGCTTTATATATATAGATATCAGGAAGAGGAATGCTGGAACCACTTTCTGAAAAATCTTTTCGGAGAACCTCATTTGGCCGAAATCTCAAAGGTCTTCCCAAAGGCCCAAGACCAACCATGAGACCTAGACTGAATCCTCTTCTACAACAGTGTAGAAACTGTACTTTTAGAAGATCCTGAAGAAGTTCTTGGTTGTGTCCTTATCAGGAATTTCATCATCCCATGTAAAACCCTTGAAGGACCCAGATTTATTTTTTTTGGTCTAAAAGCAGCTATAATCTGACTGTAATCCATAATCCCAGTCAATTGTTATCCTGTTGCTGCATTTACGCAGAATTCTATTAAAGCAGAAAATAAGTGATGGTGTGCAGAAAGATGTGCTGTGGCGAAAGCGAGAGAAACATGCTGATTATCATAGCAGGATTCTGGGTAATGTAGATGGGGGAGAAGAAGGAAATAGATTTGTGCACTGGTTAAATCTTGAACTTTGTGGTGCTGCAGCAGCAGTCGATGTGTCTCACTACTAGAGATGAGTTTCATCAGATGCACAACAAGCATAACCAATCCGGCACAAACGAGAGCACACAATTTATACAACTGTCCAATAAAACCTGATGCATCCAGGCCATGAGTTACTGGGGGAAAAAAGGACACGTGCAATTATATTTTTTGCGAGCACATATACAGAGTTTTATAAACGTACGCCAATTGTTAAAGGCAAAACAATGCTTTTAAAAGTATCCGATAAACAGATTAACATTAGCGACTGCCTTCCTGACAAATGTTTTGTGGACACCCAACAATAAGATTGGTATCGTGGTGGGTGATCATCATCTAGAACACCGCACTTCACGTTTAGTCCACATTTCTAGATAAAGAGGTTATAAAGTTGCATATAAGAATGTATGTTTGTTCCTTATAGTTATACATTTATCCCTAATTAGTACAATGAGTTGCAACTGTGGCAAGGAAAAACTCCCCGAGACTTCATGAGGAAGAAACCTTGAGAAGAACCAGAATCAAAAGGTAAACCATCCTCATCTGGGTGACACCGAATGTCCATTCATTTCAGTTTTATCATTGTTGAGGTGTTAATAACAACCCAAATCTAAGTTCTATGAGAAATCATTAAAGGTTTACATGTACAGTATTTAATGATAGATGCACAATTTATTTGCACTAACACACATTTAGTGTACTGGACAGCGCCACACTGTCACTTTGTCTATTGTCTTATTGTGTTGTGTAGTTTGCATAGAATAATGTTTGCACATGTGAACTTTTCGTAGTTCGTTTTTGTGTGAATTGATGTTTCGGCAAGCGCATATGCCGTGGTTGGATTGGTGCACATGAGTTTAGCGTGGCTAGCAGGCTAATCAGCATGTCCAATCATGCGCTATATAAGATCTGGTTAAATAAGACTGGTAGCTTAGTGGTTAAGACTCTGTAAAATGTACATGTGACAAGTATAAAGCACCACCTTTTCTTCTGTAGCACCTCGGTTCCTGTGTATTGTAGTGTATTTGGGGGAATTTACTACAAAAGCCATTGACATGACAAAACTGATACTTCAAGCATGTTATTCCTCTCTGATCATTCGAACGTCTCGTGCAGAACAATATTATGCCATGGAATAAATGAACACAGACTCTAATTATATGTCTATGTGTAGAAGGTGTTTATGTGTGTTTTGTTTATGTGTGAAACTTTTTTCCTCATTTCTTCAGTCATTAGCAGTGCAGAATGCAGATCGAGCATATTTTCATCGAGTCTATGAGAGTTATTAGGATTTCCCCTGGATCAGGTCGATGTGTGGGTGGTGAAATGTTTGTTTGCGCTGTCAGCACTCTGGAATGTAATGGATGTTCGGCTGCCTTCATCCTCCGGTGCTCTTCAATAACATGTGAGAGAATGCGAGCGGGTAAAGTGCTGCTATATACAGTATGTAAAAATTAAGACATGCTCTTGACCGGATTTTTCCAGACATATGTGGTTCTAATCCAAAATGTTACCACAAAGTTGAAACTAGGAGACCCAAACCTGTTCCAGCATGACAATACCCCTGTGCACAAAGCCAGCTCCATGAAGATCCGCTTTACATGGATTGGAAGTGTGTGAAAGATCTCCTGCTATAGAGCTATAAACCTGTTGAACACCTTTGGGATGAATTTGAACGCTGACTGCACCCCAGGCTTCCTCACCTCACCTACATCAGTTCCTGACTTTACTAACACCCGTGTGGTTGAATGAATCTCCACAAGCACACTCCAAAATCTAAAGGAACATCTTCCCAGAAAAGTGGATTTAAAAAACATGTAATCTTATGGTCAGGTGTCCACAAACCTTTGTCCATGTAGTGCAAAAACACATTAGAAAAATCTTTCAGCTACATTTTACCTTTACAGAGTACTGAAACTGCTGTGTGTGTGTGTGTGTGTGTGTGTGTGTGTGTGTGTGTGTGTGTGTGCGAGAGATATGTAGCTAATAATGAAGCTGTTGGAGTTAACGCCTAGTGCGTTTTTTTTTCAATATATCTTTTATTTAAACATCTTTTTCTCCAGGTTGTAAATCCATCTTGTGCCACGACACATCAAAATCACCAAATAGGTTACACCACTTGCAAACATCCTCCATGGATCTTAGTAAAATAATGAGAAAATGTCTCTCTTTTTACTCTGGATCGAACTAGAACCAGATGTAGCAGTGGTTACAGGTGCTCACACCTGAACTTCTAGCCAATCGCAATCCAGTATTCACACTAACAGAGGTGGAATAATAAAATAAAAAAATATTCTACTCAATTTAAAGTACTTTTACTTCAATAACATTTTAATTATTTAGAATTTACTCATTGTAAAATTTACCAAGTTACTTTGCAGTGGGGGATTCTAGTGAACTTCAAAAAGGACAAGTAGATATACATCTGAAATGTGAGTTATGCACTTTCACAGCTAATAAAAAAAACAAACTCCTGTTATAATGTCATGTATAATAATGAGAGATTCACTAAACGCACGCATCGAAACGACTCCGGGGTTTTCCGCAGTGACGTATCAAAACGGTTCAATGGGTCACTGCATTCTCAACAAAAGCAGCAGATTTACACTAAAATATTACACTTATTTATTTCATATGACATTTAAATCGTGAAACTGGTTCATTGAGCATTGACAGTTTACAATTACAACGATTATGTAAAGATATGTTATTATTAACTAACCTCAACACTAAAGACGTATATTGTTGGATAATATCGTTTCATATGAATTTGACGGCATTTCACTTTCAGGGTCTGCATCACTTGCGTCTGCCTTGTCTGTCGCCATATTTCTTTCATGTAAGGATTTTTTTGTCCCTGCATTGCATTATTTATTTATTTTCTTTTTACTCAATAATGGATAAGATTTCAAATGTAGTTAAGTACGATGCTTCAAACAAAACATACTAGTAAAAGTAAAATTACAGATTTTAAAATCTATTTAAAAAAGTAGTGGTACACAAAATACTACAACAACAGTAACACGAGAAAATATAATTAGATACTTTCCACCTCCGCACACTGACCCTAGGATACATATAAATATATTCACTGGTTTACTCAGTTTTTGTGCTTCAAGCCAAATAAGAAAGTTTGAAATTCATGTCATGCTTCCTGAAACCAGAAACCGGAATATATAAATATGACGCTTTTGTTATTAAACATAACAAGAAGAAGGAACTCTGCGTATAATTAATCGTCCTCGGAACAGCTCATGGAGTTGAAAAACACCGCGGGACTGAGAAATATTGCTGGGTACTCGACACTGCAAGGTTACCTAGAGACGAAATAAAAATAAATAAATAAATAAAAATAAAAAGCAGAGATGGGAGGATGGATTATCTTGGCTCAGGCCGTCTACAGAACGATAATGAAAATGCGGAAAGCCAGAAAAACCTTCAGGGATGCAGAATAAATTCCAAACACTTCTTCTATTTATAAAAAAAATTATATATCTATTCAACACTCGTGATGTTAGATCAGGTGATGTGAGAAGTTGCACGACATAAGGATTACTCTGTTGCGATATCGGTGGATCCTTTCTTGACATTTCTGGGCTAATTTATAATCCAGCGTGTTATTCCTTACTCTCCAGTAACCTTGATTTGCATCCCTTTTTCTAAACTAGCCTTCATCGGTTCCTCTTACGATGAAAGCGTACTGCTAAAATGTCCATTTTGGGGGGTTTTTCCTCACAGAAACGTCCTACGGAGTGATGTGCACCAGCTTTGCGCTGAGATGCCAAGAATCCTCACCCACGTCTGAGCAATCTTTCCTCTTATCTCATCACATCTTATTTCACTTGAGAGGATGAGAATGAAGAAAGAAAGAACAAAAGAAAGAAAGAAAGAAAGAAAGAAAGAAAGAAAGAAAGAAAGAAAGAACGGTTGGTTGGTTGGTTGGTTGGTTGGTTAGATGGATGGATGGATGGATGGATGGATGGATGGAGAACTCTTTCCTGTCATGTAGATTTTGTCAGACAATAAACTTGACTCCTAAACCAACATGGCTCCATGTTCCATACTTCACCATTACACCGTGCAATTCAACTGAACTGCTCTGGGATGAACTGGATCACAAGAAATAAATCTCCAACTAGAGACGAACATCTTTGGCAAGTTTTACAAGAGGCACTTTAGTTTTAATCTATTTGGTGAATATTTTTTCATCTCATTGTGCACCATTTTCAGCCCATCGACTTGTTTCTTGTCATTGTGCGGCTTTTGTAACCTACAACTATCATTTCCTGTCTCTCACACACCACAGACGTAGGCTAGTTTACGAAGTTCACAATGAGCAGTGCAGAAGGCAGTAAGAAGTCTGGGGTTAATGTGGATGAGACAGAGGGAGTCAGTGATGTAAACATGACTGAGAACAGAGACATTCCTGATCACATGATCATCATCTTTTCTCTGCTTGTGTTCTATATGGTGGATGTTCAGGCTGGATACATTCATTAGGTAACAACATTGAAATTATTTTGTATTATTATATTAATATGATGTGGGGTCCAGTTACCAGCGTGACACTAAAACAGGAAGTAATAATGGCTATTTTTTTACTTAAGTACATGTCAGAGCCCAAACTTCTTTACTTTAACTTGAGTGAAAAATTTGTGTTCTTTTGCCATATCTGGCAATCAGAGATATTAAGGAATGAAGTTCTTAATATCTTCCAACAGACATCTAAAACCTCACAAGCCGAACATTAATATCCCTCGATTTCTTAAAAGAATTACTATCGTAATCTGTTTAAATTGAATCATATCGTGGCTGTCAAAATGGCCACCACTCTGCTGCTCAATAACATCCTCATCATCATTATCATCAATATTGCCATCAATATCATCATCATCATCATCATCAAAACAGATTAGAGCTTTTACACTTAACTGTGACTGAAAATGTTTAAGAAAGCTAACGGCACAACTAGTCCACCATTACGTCATCATCATACTCATGATCATCACAGTCATCATCATCAGTGTCATCATGATCATCATCAAGATCATCATCATAATCAAAACAGAGAACAGCTCTCAAACTTAACTGTTTGTAAATGTTTACAGGAGATGATGATACAGCTCCTCCGCCATTACATCATCATAGATGTCACCAATATCATCATCATCATCATCATCATCATCACCCAAATAGAACAGAAGTTAACTGTGTAAAATGTCTAAAAGACATAAGAAGTGAATCCAGAAGTGCCACAATGAGTCATTTGAAAGCGCTTGGCGCAGTGATTGTAGTGGAATGTAGAAGTAGGCGTGGCTTCTTCCAGGGCTTTTAGGAGATTTGAACACGCTAAGAATTTCACTGCATTTTAAAAAAAAACAAGTAAAACAAACTCGTTTATGTTTGATATCACAAACAGAAAATTTTTTTTTTTTACCCCAACTTATAATAACATATGAGGGTGAAGCAAAGTGCATGTTTCAACGCATTTGCGGTATTTATTTTCACATTTCTGTAATCTTTACAAATAGGGTGTTGTACAATGTCCCTATTTCGAGCATCACACTGATACGATTTATTTTCGGTGAAGCAGCTCGGCATCCCATCATGCCGAGGGAAACGGATTCGCTGAAACAATACTCGACCTGAAATTGCACCCGCCTCCACCTCGACAAAGAACATCACGCACACACAGCGAGAAGCGTGACGACAAGACGTTTCGAGACAAGGAAATTGTTTCCTGGCTGTGAGAGAGCAGGAGGAAAAAACTGAAAACAAGGGTGAGCGAGAGAAAAAAGATAAAGGAGAGAAGTGAGAGAAGTTAAAGCAACTGACAAAGAGGGGAAAATCCAGCCGAGCTGAGTGATGCTGGAGAAACATCATAGTACATACCGAGAGACACGCTTCACAAGATGTACACATGGTTTTCATCTCAGGTTTTCAGTGTCAGTGATTAGTAACAGTCGGATGTAAAGCTGTAGCTGGAAAACTTCTAATATGTTTTTTTTAACTATATGGACAAAAGATTGTGGACACCTGACCATAAGATTGGTATGTGATCATTTTGAACATCTAATTCCACATTCATTGCCCATTTGCTGTTATAAGAACCTTCACTGTTCTAGGAAGATCTTCTACTAGATTTTGACGTGTGCTTGTGGAGATCTGTGTGAGATTCATTCAACCACAAAGATGATAGTAAAGTCAGTTACTGATGTACAGTAGGTGAGATGAGTCTGGTGTGCAGTCAGCATTCACATTCATCCCAAAGGTCTCCAATAAGGTTTGAGCTTTGTAGCAGGAGATCTTCCACACCCAAGCATGTAAAGCATATCTTGATGGAGCTTGATTTGTGCAGAGGGGCATTGTCATGCTGGAACAAGTTTGGTTCGAGTAAAGGGAGAATTTAATTGTACCTCATCCAAGGACGTCCTATACAATTGTGTGCCTTAAACTTTGTGGTAACAGCTTGGTATAACAGTAAAACAGAGCGCTGCATCACAGACAGGAATCTCATACAGTGAGAAAGAATGTCATTACTACAGCAAGAACCAGCACGTCTTCTTTCACTGTAGCCACAACTTCACCGCCCACATACATCATCTCTAGCAGAAGCATCGATATTAACCTCATAAAATGACCCCGGTATTGCCATGTAATTTTATGCATTTTTTCCGTGCATTATGGTTTTCCTGGGGATTTTAAATGAAGGCAAATTGTGTGTTTTTCTGCAAATTCTACAGGAAAGAAAACACAAAAGTATAAATGGTTCATGAAAAAGCGTAAGCTTTTTCTCAAAATGTCTGTCTTGTAAGTGTATCTGTTACCGAATCAGTTTCTTCTCCTACGTCTGTCATTATGGGATGCAAAAACAGCTATTAAATCCACACAAATATAATTGAGCTTGTGCAGTTTGCTACAGATGCGGGTTGCAAGCTCTGACTAGCGCATCTAATCGGAGGACATGAAAATGCCAATGTGATTGGACGTCAGCTAGGGGGGCCTTGGATTGGCCAAATCGCAGTCTGTTTGGTTTAAAGCAACAATTTCAGTCAACACTGATTTAAAGCTACTGTAACAAGAGCCTGTTCATTTCCGCTTGCCTTACGGCAATACATGGTGTGAAGGCTTAAATCTGATTGGATAGAAACACCCGAGAGAAAAGCTATTAAATGAAAAGAATATTGGGAATTATTTTAAACATTTATAGACAAAAATATATTAAAACGTAAGTCAGTGATTCTGACGGTCTGCCACTGATATAAGCACAATATAATGCTATTTTGTACCTAGTTAACATTTCATAAGCTTCCTTGTCCTTTTGTCTATAGACAAAAGAAATTGAACTCTGAATCGTTTCTTGTATTGGGGTGCCATTTCTTTTGGAAATGTAATCTGGATAGGAAAAAAGAGAAGACCGTATTCTTTTTGCTCAAGAAATGCACTTTTTCCAAAATCTGTGACTCCTGCAATGGCGTCTGTTCCACAGGTGTTTAATAGCGACATATCTGGCATCTCTTAGTGGAAATGAACTAAATGGGTTCTAAGAGTTAACCGGTGTGTAAATGGTGTCTACTACACAAACAGACAGTTCACATGTAAAAAGCCAGAGTTACATCTAAAATAGCACAATGAAAAGAATAAACACTGATCACTGTACACACTGATTATATAGAACTGTAAATGTATATACTGTATTTACCTCAATCCATAATAATATCCATAACTCATAATAAAACGTAACACAGCAAGGAATCTTACCTGGAACCAACGATCCCTTCACAGACCAAAGAAGTGTGGTGGTGATGATGAAAACGATGAAGGCCGGTGACCATGTCATCTGCATGATTCTTACTGAACTGGCATCCCAGATATACCTAATATCCGCTTCCTCCCGGATTCATCTACACACAAAAGACACAGGGCTGTTAAATTCTGGATTCTGATTGGTCATATTAATGTTCTCGTCCTAATAATGTGTTATAGTTTCCAGAATAATCAATATAATACCAATTAAAGAAATATAATATTTGATAAGATTAATTTTTTTGTAAAGGAGATGTTTAGCAGCTAACTGCAGGGATGTCACCAAAATGCTGCCTTATGCTCTGACTGCATAATGTGTTAACATTAATGTGATCAGAAGAAAAATGTTCTTAATTCAAATTAGTACCAATGTATAATTAATAACAGTCGGAAATGTGTATAAATCTCACCCCTATCTTGGTCTCAACATGCTCTGGTCTTGGTCTTATCTTAGTTCCAACATGCTTTGGTCTTGGTCTTGTATTGCTCCAAACCCCTCAAAATCTTGGTCTTATCGTGGTCTCAACATGCTCTAGTCTTGGTCTTGGTGTAACCCCCTAAATGTCTTGGTATTATCTTGGTTTCAACATGCTCTGATTTTGGTCCTGTATTGCTTTTAACCCCTCAAAATCTTGGTCTTATCTTGCTTTCGACAAATTCTGGACTTCGTCTTGGCTTGGTTTAAACCTTTCAAAGTCTTTGTCTTATCATAGTCTGAACATGCTCAGGTCCTGGTCTTGGTCTAGACCCCTCAAAATTTAAATCTAATGTTTGCCTCAACATGCTCTAGTCTTGGTCTTGGTCTAAGCTCCTTGAAGCCTGGTCTAATTTTGGTTTTAACATGCTCTGCTTCTGGTCTTGTGTTGCTCTTATACCCTCATTGATGTGGTCTTATCTTAGTCTTGACACCCTTTGGTTTCAGTCTTGCCTTGGTCTAAACCCCTTTAAGTCTTTGTCTTATCTTGGTTTTAACATGCTCTGGATTTGGTCTCATCTTGGTCTAAACCCTTGAAGGCTCTGGTCTTGATTTAAACCTCTTAACGTTTTGGTCTTATACTGGTCTCAAAATGCTCAAGTCTTGATCTTAGTCTAAACCCCTCAAAGTCTTGCTCTTATCTTGGTCTGGACCTGCTCTGGTCTTGACAAAACGCTACCACACTATTAATTGACAACACAGTGTCTTTTACTTGATTGCATTTGAAGTGATATACTCAGTCAGTGCTGCAAAGAGTAATTTGATCTTTGTTACTGTAGCACTGGATCTTTTAAAAATGTCACTCTTATCTTGCTCTCAAAACATGCTGGTCTTGGTCTTGGTCTAAACCCCTCAAAGTTCTGGTCTTATCATTTGATCCTAAGATTAGAATACAATATAATAAAATAAAAGGTGTTTATCGACATGCTGAAGAAGTCTTGGAACTTACTGATTCATACAATGTCCACAAAGATATTGTAATAAATTAAAACATGTATAAAAAAAAATAACATGAAAAAAAGATCATAATATTACTATTTTTTTTCAGTTCAGCTGCTTTCAGTTTATAATGAAAAATGACATTGTCCAACTGATGTCAGATCCTCCACCTTCTAATTCCCACCCACATAATCTCCACTTCCTGTATCTCTGTTCTTATCATCACGCCCGAGGGAAACACCATCTCTCTAGCCTTCTCTCTCTCTCTCTCTCTCTCTCTCTCTCTCTCTCTCTCTCTCTCT
>JAAIIK010020210.1:931697-942930 GCA_014706435.1 Silurus glanis
GAAAGAAAGAAAGAAAGAAAGAAAGAAAGAAAGAAAGAAAGAAAGAAGGACCAAAATAAAAGATTGAAGGAAAGAAAAAAAGAGAAGAGAAACATAAACAGAAACAGAGAAAAAAATAGAAGAATGATAAACATCCATCTTCCTGCTTCCTTCTTCCTTCCAACATTATTTACTTATATGAATAATTTGCATAACTAGCAGTCTGCCCCAGTATCTATCTTTAACTGATATCTAAATCCAGTCTTTCCGTCTTTCCGGGCACCACATCCTATTCTTTCTCTTGGGCCCTTGAGCAAGGCCGTTAACCCCCCCATGAGTGCCCAGATGTGAAAATGTTGATAAAGTACTCGGCCATTGACGGTCCAAAGCCCGGCTGCAAAAAGAAGAAGGGGTGGGCTTTGGGGTATCTACCCGACCCTGTAAAAAAAATTGCTACGGAAATGACAAGTAAGCCATCAGGCCCTTGCAGGCCCAATGCTCCTTATGGCGCAGGAGGACAAAAAAAATCCAATTCTCCACTTATTTTCCACCGAAATATTCCTCAGCAGTGCAGTACAGCATGGATCTCATCCTGCAGCGATCACCTCCACCCCCTTACCCGGGGCATCCTGTCTGCTCCACCCTGATATAGATAGATATCCTTCCCTCATTCCTGCTGAATCTACATTGAGTCATTTCAATAAAGCGACATGGCCCCCGAGGCTCAGCGGCTCCGAGGCCTCGGCCTGCAGTCGGGAAGCGGCCGCGGCTCCTCGCGTCATCCATCTTAGTTACCCTGGAGTCTGCGCTGCTGACACCGGCGCTGACGGATGGGCATCTTGCCTTCCCGATCTCGCCCTCGTTTGTTATGATACTACATTAAAGGGCCTAATAGAGTGTGTCAGGAAATATTGAAAATATCACAGCAGAGACTTGGGAATGACCGTAACGGATGGGTGTTTGCGGAACGCTGCCCTCGAAGGTTAGTGATGAGATGACCTTCCTCCCTCCCTCCCTCCCTCCCTCTTTCCCTCTCTCTCTGTCTTTCTCTCTCTCTTTCTCCATCTCGCTGGTTTTGAAAGTCCTGACCCCTGATCCTAAAACTGAAGCAGGGACGATATAATAGAGAGAGAGGGGGATTATAACAGGGGACAATAGACGGATCGCCTCTCATATCGCAGCGCCCAGACTGTCTTACCGCCTTTCTGTCAAAACAGCATCTAATTCTTGAATGCAATCAGCGTTTTATTTAATACTACACCAGACCCATATTGATTCTACGCATGCTTCCATGGTGTTTGGACAGAACCTTGGTGTGTGTGTTTGGTGCGTGCAGTACGGTTCTTCAGACAGGTGAGAACGCGAGGTGTGAGCTGGTCTTGGCCCACTTCCGCTTGTACACTTTAAGGGGCAAAAATTACACTCTGAATCAACTCGTTTGCAATAAAGAAATCAGTGAAAACTAAACAACTAATCAAATTTGGCTGTTGTGTTGCCAAATAAACCAAAGGACAGAGCTGTAGTACAGCAGAAGTGATGTAGTACAAACATTAGTTGACTATTTTCTACAAATGTCCTAAGATGGTTTGTTTTCTTAAGTACATAAAAAGTTGTTTTCTCATTATCACAGCAATTTTCTCAACGTGACAAAAGTAGTGTTATCGCAATTTAATTTAGTGATCTCGAAGTAAAAACATATTTTCTTACGACGTAATCATATCTCGAGATAATCTTGCGAGTTGTGATTGTTTCTCGTCTGAAATCTCTATCGTAAGTTACTAATTTCCCACAGCAAATATGGACTGCGTCTCTGCATTGAGAGCGAGCAGTGTCCCAAAGGAAAACCTGTCAAAAATTGAACGAAGATAATGTAGACCTTTTGTTAAAATTCTAAATCAACATGAGGTTTGCGATGTTTACATTGCATCTGTTTTGAAAACTAATAAGTCCTCACTAGATGGAAGAACTGTGAGAAGTTGTGATCACAAGAAAACAAGAAAGTAAAAAAGAAATTTCCTGCATGACCTTTTAGGACTTACATTGTTTTCTGTGCTTGGGTAAAAAAAAAAATTACACACACTTAAAGTTTAAATGAGTGCTTTATGAGGACATTCTCAGCCCTGGACCCTCCTTATGCACAACAAACCAAACCAAATACCCAAACAAACCAGTTGACGTAGAAGAAAATAATTAGGAATTTGAGTTCAAGGTTTTGATAAGATACATACAACCTCCTGCCATCATATATTCCCAAGGCAAACTATCACAAACTATCTTCTAGGTAGCTTCAAAGTGTGCATAATACACCACAAAACCTCAATAAAAATTTATTTTTGGATGCTTGAGCATAAGATTGGTATGTGCTTTTTGAATATATCCTATTCTACCGTTAGTCCACATTTGCTGTATAATAGCCTCCACTCTTCTTGGAAGATGTTCCACTAGATTTTGGAGTGTGCTTGTGGAAATATGTGTGATATTCATTCAAACACACAGGGGTTAGAAAAGTAGGTACTGAAGTAGGTGAGATGAGGAGGGTCTCCTAGTTCAAATGAAGGGAAAATTTAATGCAACCACATCCAAAGACATCCTAAACAATTGTGTGCCTCCAATCTTGTGGAAACAGTTTGAAGAAGAACCACATATGGTTGGTTTCCTGATACTCTTGTTCATATAGTCTATTAGTGTGTAAGTGCAAATCTGGGTGATTAGTACTCCTGATAACATGTGTAATATCAGTGTGTATCAGTGTACACTCAGTGAGTACTAAACACCAGAACCAACACCTAACCCTGCAACTTAACGCCCTGCACCGATGCCGTTTGTGTTTATGATGCAGGTCGTCCAAGGCCAGAAATCACTGAGAATTAAACAGCCGCAAAAAACGAAAGGAATTTCAGATTCTCTGAAAAAATAGCTAAATTATTTGCAAGAGGTTTTGGAGTCATGCATTCGATCCCTTTAGAATCAACAAGGGGAAAAAAAACAAGAAACATTTAAAAGTTTGCTCTGGACTTGAGACCCTGCAGCTTTCCAGTACTTCAAATAAAGTCTGATAGACAAGGCAGGAGCTTAAACCACAAAACAACAAGCTTGCCGAAACAGGAAACAACAACTCCAGGGAAGCAGGACGTGATCCGAGACGTGATCTGGCTGTCGATCGTGAGACCCGAGACCTGAGCCATGCTAAATGAGTGCTTGTTGTTCGAAAGCTTGGGCACGATCTGGTTTGTCTTTTAAACTCTGATCAAATGTAGCCAAAATGTTCATCTTCTATTCTTCTATCTAAGTCATTTATATTGTTCAATAAATTCTTCGGGTCATGTCAAAATTAATATGTATTCATTTGAAAATTTATATTTTTCTCTTCATTTGGCATTTCATCCACACTGAAACTAAAATTTACTTTCTTTCGGCTTCTCCCATTAGGGGTCGCTACAGCGGATCATCCGTATTCCTGATCTGCATGTTCAAATTGGCACATGTTTTTACGCTGGATGCCCTTCCTAACGCAACCCTCCCCATTTATCCGGGCTTGGGACCGGCACTAAGAGTGCACTGGCTTATGCAACCCTAATGGCCGGGGTCGGTTCCCTGACCGGGAATCGAACCCGGGCCACAGCGGTAAGAGCGCCACATCCGCATACCACTAGACCACCAGGGAACCGTCATCCACACTGAAACTACGCAGTCTATTTCAGTCAATGAAAACACTCTCCAAAGTGGATCAATTTGAAATAGCCGTTTTCGTGTCACAGTGTGAACTGTGAAAATGATGGAGCATTTTTAGTCATTGTCGTGACGTTTCAGCCAGTAAATGACATGGATTGAAGTGTCTTACGTTTTACCGATTCATCTCAAATCAAATGCCACTCGCTTATCGCTTCTGTCACTGCGGTTGTTTGCCCATCTTTAATCTAGAATCTCATTAGGCACGAGAAATAAAAAGCTTCACGGTGCCAAAAAGAAATTAGTTTTCATCAAGGTGAACTTCAACCTCATGAATATGTTCATCTTGGAATGACGATCCAACAGAAAGAGACATGACGGGCCACGAAGTCGCCTGGGAGGTTTAAGAGATTACCGTATTCATGTTATATGGTATATTAATGTATCTTGACGCTCACAGGTGCAGAAAGGAAATGAAAAGGGCCACAAGGGGAAAAAACCTTCAAGGTGGAGAAATATTTCAATTATTATTTTTTTTAGTACTGTATGAACCAGTGCATGTGCATGCAGGCGTTTCCATGTTATATAAACATGCTAGCAATACTTTTATCACCACAAATAAGAAGTCTCATTTGCAATGTAATTTTGCTTGAATTTTTTTATGAATCCATCGCTCTGCTGCTACAAACAACAACGAATTTTGAGGACCTAAAGCAGAAGTTCCATCTCATCTTCAGTCTACAAATAAAACCTTTTTCCTTCCTTTACTGTTGTCTTGTTAAACACTCTCTCAGATTGCGGGCAGTGAGGACAGCTGAGAAGATCATCGATCTCTCTTCCCTCAATTATAAACATTAACACAACACGCTATTTTCACAAATAACTGTTGCTAAATCTTCAACAAACTTTATTGTTATCTATATTGAAATTATTTTCCGCCTACAATTATCCACATTATCTTACATTTAGCAGTGTGTACTTGTCAGTTCTATGTTGTTACAGTGTTATTGTGTTATTGCACTGTATATAATGTCATGTGTGTAGATCGGTTTGTTGTAGCTCGTTTTATGTTACCTTGTTTGTATTTAGGTTGTATTATGTGTAAAGGTCGACTGATGAATTAACAATAGTTTATTGCTGGAACTATCAGCTATCGGCAAAAATCCATACTGATAGTTTTTCCGGGTGCTGAGGCAGCTGAGAAAGTCTGCTGTCTTTACAAGAGCGAGTTTTACAGGCGAATCACTGACGCCACGTGCTGTTTGTTTTTTACACGCAAGATTGCACGCTGCACAGAAAGCGTTATATTATTATTATTTATTAAAAAATAAATATATTCATATTTAGTTCATAGAGCACATTTTCGTTTGGCTACTGAATATGTAACCTATAAATTTATTTTGCTTAACTAGAAAAAATTATAATCATAAGAATTCCTTAATTTTGCTAAACGAGCGATCTTCCTATCGCTAACTCAAAATGGAACCCGTCCTCACCCAGTACCTCACCATCCACAGTCATCTCATGAATCTTTTGGTTGCCAGTGCGGAACCAGAAATATTTCCAGAATGACATTCAGTTCTAAAACAGACGGTAAAATTTTGCTTTCAGAAATATTCGTTAGAATAGAACTAGACGTAAACAGAGTACGAATTTTTGGAACTAGACTGATGCAAGATCATTTAGATTTGTGAATACCGCAAGCGCTTACAATATTTAACATCAAAACGACAATGTGGAATATGGTAATACATCTCCTCCATTATGGATTCTAGCTTATCCAATTCTGACCTTGAAGTGACTCTGACTAGCAGACTAGCGTTGTTCAATTTTAATGGATAGCTTATCAGTTTACACAGTGCTCCTGTCACACACAGCTCAGTCACAACTGATAAACCTGTCATTCACGCCGTTCAGTCGTTGTGGACGCTTTACACTTCATCCTGGAGCCATCTATTAATCCAAACACAATATGGCCAAACTTTCTGTTTATACACAATAGAAAATCGTTCTCTTCACCGTAATGATTTCAGTTCCACTCTTTGATGATGCAGACACAGGGGTGAGTTTCTTTATATCTGATGCTTTAGGCTTCAGGGAATGAAAAGAAGCAGACTGAAAGGGGGACCCTCTCAGAGTCTCCAGGGACTCACAGGTCCTCCGTTCGTACGGTTCTGCAGGAAGCAGAGGTAAGTCCTGACTTAAAAAGCACGTTTAAGAAGAAGCGAGGATGAAAAACAGTCCCAATTATTCCTGCGGCGTCCTGCTGAGCCTCAAGCTGTTGTATGACCTTAAAACCTTTTAAATAATGCAACACTTCACTGCAGAAAGGACACAAAAAAGGCAGAAGACAGGAATTTTTCCAAATAGTTAAACGTTTGCCAGCTGTGAGTTTGTCCGCAGATGGTCGCTTTCTACCCCTGGTGTGATTCCAGACAGTACACAAGCTGAGACGATGTACTTCAGGGCCTTGATAAAGACCAAGTGGCAATGCCAGCACTGCATATTTGAAGTACGATTGTGGGATTAAAATATGACTAGCGGCTTTTCCTAGATGCCATGTTAAAGCCAAAACATCTCTGTCCATCAGGTAAATATCAGACTGTTTAGAGTTTTTTATACACTTTTCCAGCTGTCAACAATATTGTTGTCATGAGCCAAAATCTCAAATCAATAACTATGACAAAGTTCAATATTATTCACAATCCTAAAAAGATATTAGGGTAAACTACTAGGTAAAACACTTAGCATTAGCCTAAGATTATTTTGTTTAGGCAATTGGGTGCCACATCATGCTGTTTTTGCATATCCACAAGGATGTATAGCGTTTGACCGATGCACCATGTGACCCCAACAGCCATCTTGCGCTAAACAGCATGAAAGAGCTAAGCTTCGCACATAAATCTTAACACAGAAGCTAAAGAACTGTAGATATCTGATATCAGTGGTATAATTTCTGAACAACATCAGTACTGCCTTGGGAAAAGTTGCTGTATTTAGAATCGACTTTTGCAGGTGCCAGTGAAGTGATTACATTCGCTAAAAATGTCAATTTTCTTATTAATAGCGCTCAAAGGACAGGAATGTCTTTAGGTCCTACAAATCTGAGGTAATAAAATTAGCAAAATCATTCTTTAATAAAAAAAAAAAAATTTGTACATTTGTAAAATGTATATTGCTTTGGTGTAAGAGAATGTACCAGTAGGTATTGATGGTAAATCACACAACCTTGAACATAGAATTTCATACAAAACTATTGTCCAGACACCTCTCAGACAGCAGCTTTCTGACCACCACTCATAAAACAGAGGGTTCCTCAAGGGTTCTGTAAATAATTACAGGTAAACTTTTAATATAAAAGCTGTGTTTAATATGGAAGTGTTCCATTTAGATATTGAATTATTTATTTATTTGTGCAAGAAGGAAACTCTATAGAACTGTTTAGGGCTTGAGAAGAACCTTCAACAAGGTTCTAGCAACCTTTTTTTGAATAACAACAGAGACAGAAATTTAATGACATTGAAGTTTGTTACTCATGAGTGGATCTAGGCTTAAAACTATACAACAGCACTTTCACAACAGAGACCTTTCCAAGTAGAACCTGTTTAGTAATTTATAAAAGTAGCCAAACAAAGAGTCACGAAGTCATGATGGGAGAAACAAGTGCTATAGATGAAAGTGATGCATCCAAGTCCAACCGATGCATCAGAGTACCATACTTAATGCAATTGCAAAGCCTCACATTTTGATTAATTACCTACTGGATCCTTAAATCATTTAACCATTCAGAGATCACACAATGACTTATGGATCAGGGGAAGGGGTGGGGACAATTTGAAGTAAACCACGCCCATCAAGACAGAACTGTATCCTTACGGCTGATCAGTTTGTCTAGATGCTTCACACTTAGGCCCATTCTAACAGCATTAAATGTAAATGCAATTTCCTGCTAAAGTACAAGTCTATGCCATTTTTCTCCATCCCCTCATTAAAAATTACAATCAGACTCGTCTCAGCGTCCGTCTTGTACAATAGAATGTTTCTAAAACTGAAACTTTCACCCAAAATACTGAGTGTGGAAAAATCATCTCTATTTCAGCATTTTAGCATTTCTGGATGCCATGTTTTGAAAGATCACGTGTAATCATGATGTAATTGTGTGACTTAGTGACGCAAACGGATTACCAGCTTTGTAGTATTGGTGTATTGCTGCCCAGATGTGAGAGTTTTATCACCAAGGAGCGTTATTACAAACGTTGCTCTGATAAACTAATCCGATCCAAAGAGGGCTTTATTAGCACCCAACTACCTGCCATTCAGCATCTTTACCACCTCAGATGTACACACAGAGCACGCATCATCACGGGCTCCTTCAGTTCCAGTCCCTTCTCTCCAGAAGCAGCAGGTTCAGGACCAGTATATTCCAGACAACCAGCACCATCATCAATCACCATCATATATTAGGGATGTGCATCTCCATAACTGAGGCTGATGTGATTCGCATACCGATGCATATCCAATGATACAATACATTAAAGATGCATACTGTATGAAGCGACTACCGATGCGATGTAATACAATTCCCCCCATTACAATGCAGAACGATCCGATTTCCCATTCAACACAATACGATGCAATGGAAAAACTATGATTCTCTGCAATTCAGTATTTCCAGAGTTCGCTTTTATTTCTTTGCTTCAGACAGACAGCAAATTATCAATTTACTTAAGTGCCTTCTGACTTCTAACGCATGGCCCCTTTCACAAACACGCCTTTGTAGTGCAAAAAAAAAAAAGAAAAAAGATTCAATAAACACAGACGTTGTTTTCCTGTTCTGCCTCCAGGAAGACACATCTCTACCTCTGCCATGTTAATCTGTATTCTATGTAACTCTCAGGACACGCCTCGGCCTCCGTAGTGTTGCGATACGTCGAGTAGCAGCGGCTACTGTTCACTGTTATGAGATTTAAAGCTGGATAATATGATGTTAATTAAATAAAACTATCATAGCAGGCTATAAAAGTACAGCCTGATGTCAGCGGTCAGCGAGATTACGGTGCTCACGATGCAGAGGTCAAGGTGACCCGGTCAAAGCCATTCCCAATACACACACACACACACACACACACACACACACACACACACACACACACACACACACACACACACACACAAATCCCCACAGGCAGACAATTCAATCGAGTGAACCTAGAAGAGAAATCCCTCGAATATAAACGAGAAGGCTTTCTCTGGAGCTTTCACACATCTGCTTGTAGCACTGAATGATAAGTCATTTGTCTTACATGACAACAGGAAGTAGAAAAAAACTTCCCTAACAGGATATGGATTTGACAGGATGTGTTTACACGTTCTCTTTCCTCCTATCGAGCCCTGCTCAGGTTCTTCTCCACATACTGTAAGTGAACGTCCGTATGCAGGGAAAATCTGCATCTTCGCCGTCTCATTCTGACAGTGTGCATCTAGCATTACGTTTTAATTTCACGGACCAGACAGGAAAAATATGTACAGGATGACGGAGAATTACACCGAACGAGACAGTTATGGGTAGGGAAAACAATAAACATCTCTGTGAAGAGTATGCAAAATGAAAGTAGAGCATTTATCACTGTGGATATATAAACACACACACAAACACACACACACACACACACACACACACACACACACACACACACACTATGTAAATAAAAAAATACACCCTGAACCATCTTGTGAACAAACGTGGTCACCTTCAACCAGATCTGAGATCCCTGATCATTCTGCACCAGAATTTAGCCCTTGCTTATCTCTACTGAAAGAGAATGATGTGGTGGTGCTTTATTTTTTTAGTCTGTCCAGCTCTTCATTTGGGGGTTGAAGCCTCAGCACCGCCAAGCTGCCTCTGGTGGGCCCCTGAGCAAGGCCCTTAACCCTATCTGCTCCAGGGGTGCTGTATCATGGCTGACCCTGCGCTCTGACCCCAGCTTCCTACCATTGCTGGGATATGCAAAGAAAAAATAGAGGTGGTACAGTAGCTTAGAGGTTAATGCATTGGACTTTGGATCAGAAGGTTGTGAGATCAAATTCTAGCCAGACCAAGCTGTCATTCCAGGGCCCCTGAGCAAGGCCCTAAATACCATAACTGCTCTGGTGTATGAATCAGATAAAAGTCAACGCAACGCAATCAATCAACAAGCATCTTACGAACGAGTTACGTTCCGAACGATTGTTCGTAGCATGAATTTGTTCATAAGTTATTGACTACGCATATCTCCGAATGATGTAAGAGCTATAAATACTATCAAATAAACAATAAAATATACTCGAAATAATCGAAATACTGTATACAATATTCTGTACTAAGTAATAAAAAAATTTACTTAAAAAAATGTTGTTCAGGGGGCCAGTGACAGCTTGAGGAAAAGTCATCACAGACATGAACATCCAGGAACTTAATGCTGGAGACACACTTGATAAGGGTGTATCTACTGCGATTTGCCATTGAGAATGAGGTTGTTAGTGAAACGATGATTACCAAGATTTGGATCTCCTCCCTGAAGTTCATGCTGGCTATCATAGCGAGAAAAGAAGTGTTGTGGGTAAAAAAGAACCTGAGTGGTATCATGTATGCTCAAGAAGCAACAAATCTTTTGATTCCATTCTAATAGATTAGCATGAAGAACTGCTAAACACCTGAGTAGTACTTTATTAGCGTTTGTGGGTCCTGTTTTGCCGCGTTTTTTGTAAAAAAAAAAAAAAATTCAATTCGAGGTTAACACAAATAAATCATTAAAAGTTCATGACGTCCATGCAACGGTCACAGGGGCTCATGGGTTCTGAGGCAGATGAGGTTACAGGTTATGGAGGATAGATTGAAATCGCGTGCAGCTGGCTCGGGTCCAAAGCCATCTACCGGGGCCATGCACTTCAGAAAATTGGCAAGACAGCGAAAAATTTGGTGAGATGAGTCACATAGCGTGGAGGAACCCATCTCATACAAACACACACACAAACACACACACACACACACACACACACACACACACACACACACACACAGAGGGGACTGATGAAACAAGCATGCAGGGTGGCTGAAAAACAGAAACAGAAACATTAGCACTCCACCTACTCTTTAATATTCTCACATTCACATTTTAATCGAAATCCGTGAGGAAATGCAAGTCGTCGGATTTGAAACACACTCCAGCGCTCCGAGTTTTCACTGCTAGCTCAGGTGTGATTTCAGAAGTAACGGGGCAGTTAGGATGTACAGCGACCTCGCAGGAAACGTTTCGTTTTTTTAACGATTAATGAGAATGAGAAAAAGACGAGACAATGAGACACGATCGTATTCAGATCTGCCATTAATATCCAATTTGATAGCAAAGTAGAGAGGTGTGAACGAGGGTCCGGTGGGTCTCAGAGATTTATATTTATAGCATATGGCATTTATCCAGACTGACTCATAATTAGATCAACTGAGCAGTTGAGGGGGCAAGTAAGGGCTTGGTGGTGCTGAGATCTGAACCCATGATCAGAAGTCCAGCATCTTAACCACTGAGCTAGAGATCACTGAAAAGACATC
>JAAIIK010020210.1:943330-955072 GCA_014706435.1 Silurus glanis
GGTTGATCCAGATCAATATACATTCATCTCATTTATACAACTGAGCAGTCTTTGGATTAAGGGCCTTGCTCAGGGGCCCCGAAGAGTCAGCTTGGTGTGGCTGGGATTTGCGTTTACAATGCATCTTCTGAGCATCAAAACATCTGAAAACGTGCACATTCCTGTACTGCACATTCAATCTGAAAGGTTGGACATAAAAAATAACATTCATCTTGAACAACGCAATCGAAGCAAACAACTGGTTGAGTCAAATGGGTCATGTGACTGCCTCATGTGATAAGAACAAATTCATATGTTGTTGTTTTTTTTTTATATTTTTGCTTTGTGAAGTGGAAAACAAATCTTCAAAATGATCTACGGGTTTCAGATCAGATCACTCAAGAGGAATGTTAATACCAGATACGGACCAAGCTATGATGAACTAGATCAGGGTTACGCCAATAAAGCTCCAGCTCCAGAACATTCCTCGCTCACGATTCTCCAAATAAATTACGTTTCATTCAGCGGCTCACATCTACAAGAAACATCTTAACCTGCAATCAGAAACACACTGCGTTACTGATATCACCCCCCCGGATCCCGGTGAACCAGCTACATGCGTCATGTGTCGAAGAAATTTGCTCTAGGAGTAAACCAAATGTAAAAAAGTTGCACTTTGTGATAGAACGATGCTGATCGAGTGCATGAATGTAGGTCAGATCTGATCAGACGATGTGCGGCAGACCAATCGATCTCCAGCTTATTGTACGATTTGTCATTCTTCGATTCCTGAAGGCAAATAACCCAGTATCAGATGTGTTGTGCTTTGTGAGATCCCTCGCCTCGCCTCACCTCGAATTGATCTCCAGGCTCTGAGACGCATTACACCACACCACAGCGCACCAGAGTCACGTGTTACTGTTAATCGGAGGATCATACACACAGCCTGTACGTGTTATACAGGGGAAAGACGTCAAATATACATATAACCCTGAGCTATTTCAGCAGCGAGAGACCCTTAGACTCACAGTGAGGGGTCTGAACACACCATGCAACACTTCAGGAAGAAAGAGGAGTGTGGTGTAATTAGAAAGAGTCTAATAGGACACAGTGAGTGGATGAGCTTGTGGTGTCGAGATAAGCATCAAGCAGGCATCTTGCTAAATAGAGAGAATAAGATAAGATAATATAATAATGACTATATATCATAGATAAATTAATGACTATATATATATATATATACACACACACACACACACACACACCGAATATTATGACATTATAATATTATGAGAGGTGAAGTGAAGAACACTGATTATCTCTTCATCATGGCACCTGTTATTGGGTGTGAAATATCAGGCAGCAGGTGAACATTTTGTCCTCAAAGTTGACGTGTTAGAAGCAGGAAAAATGGGCGAGCGTAAGGATTTGAGCGAGTTTGACAAATTGTGATGTCTAGACGACTGGGTCAGAAGATCTCCAAAACTGCAGCTCTTGTGGGATGTTCCCGGTCTGCAGTGATCAGTGTCTATCAAAAGTGCTCCGGCGGTTGAGGCTCATTGTGCACGTGAGGAGCAAAGGCTGGCCAGTGTGGTCCGATCTAACGGACGAGGTCCTGTAGCTCAATCTGCTGAAGAAGTTAATGCTGTTAATGCTCGAGGGGATAGGACTGTTTTGGCAGTAAAAGGGGACCAACACAATATTAGGCAGGTGGCCATAATGTTATGCCTGATTATATATACACGTGCAGTATATTTATATAAAAAAACATCACATATAGGACTTTTGACTTCATCTCCATCAGAGCTTAGAAGCTCCCAGAACCCAGAAGCTTTTGCAGCTCAGTTCTTCAAACCTAAATGTCTTGACTGAAACCCATCAGCTCAAACTTTCGCTGTATGCTTTAACGCAGAGAATTTTAGAGGCTTCTTCAGAAACCTTCCAGCAATGTTTCCTCAACATTCCACCTTAACGCATTAACACACAAACCCAGACAGGTGCAAGAGCGTTGCCCAAACGTGAACAATGCATGACTGTAGTGTGGATCTCCAGCTCGAACAGACTTCGGGATCGCAAAAGTTCTCAGCAGGCAGCTGACAATCCTCTCCGTGTCTCCCAAACATTCCTGCGCGTGTAACCCACGTATACCTATACTACTATACAACTCACCTGCGATTCTGCGCGCGACTGAACGCCGTCCAGGTGCCACCCGAGACGCCGTCTGCTACACGTCCATGGCTCCCGTCAGACTTAATTAAGCAGCAGCTTTTTTTCCCCGTTTCACACGCGGTGCCGTTTTCCACGCGTTCAACACGCCTCCGAGGTGCACGCAGCGCGAGAGCTGGAGACAGTCCGGGGTTCCGCATGCGCGCGCGCGAGCACACCACGCACAGAGAGGTGGAAAGAGAGAGCGCGCGTGTGTGTGTGTGTGTGTGTGAGAGAGAGAGAGAGAGAGAGAGAGAGAGAGAGAGAGAGAGAGAGATGAACTGATTTTGTAGAATGAAGAAGGAGAGGTAAAAAAAAAAAGACCCCTGAAACTCGCACGGAAGACTGATGTGTGCATGTAATGATTACGCACTGGTGCCGCGAGGCGCACGAGCACTCATACACACACCCCACCACACACACACACACACACACACACACACACACACACACACACAGTGCACACACTGCCTGACACGCAAACTGCGATGTGATTATTAATCCCAATCAAACATACACACAATACAGACAGAAAAACCTAAAACATATATAAAATAATAAATACAAATTAATAAAATGTAAAATATGAAACTCAAATTTAATATGAACAAGTTTTTGGTAGCAGAAAAAATATAGCAATACATTATATACATTTTTTGTATATTTACTTATTTGCTTGATCGCTCGTTTATATAATCATTTGTTTATTTGTGTTCAACCCCAAACTCCTAAAGCACCTCAGTCCCACCTCCAGAATCAGTGATCAAAAATATACACATTTTTATTTCGATCCAAATTTTGAATAAATGTAATTATTCATTGCCATCAAGAAAATAAAGAAAACAAAACTCAAATAAAATTCGAATGTCTTACTGTCACTGTTGAAATCTATATATTATTTAAAATAAATACAGAACTGTGCAAAGAATTTGGGCAGATGGAGTTTCTGTAAGAATTTTCAATCTGTGTTTTCATCTATGAAAGTCAGTAAAAGTAAGACAGAGTACATGTGTGTGAATGAGAGGGAGGGCAGTGGAGTGGTGCGGTTGCAGGGAGAAGAGGTGGAGAAGGTGGATGAGTTCAGGTACCTGGGGTCAACAGTGTAATGTAATGGAGAGTGTGTTAGAGAAGTGAAGAAAAGAGTGCAGGCAGGGTGGAGTGGGTGGAGAAGAGTGATAGCAGGAGTGATTTGTGATAGAAGAGTATCTGTGAGAGTGAAAGGGAAAGTTTATAGGACTGTGGTGAGACCTGAGATGTTGTATGGTTTAGAGACAGTGGCATTGAGTAAAAGACAGGAGGCGGAGCTGGAGGTAGCAGAGCTGAAGATGTTGAGATTTTCATTGGGAGTGACGACGATGAACAGGATTAGAAACAAGTTTATTAGAGGGACAGTGTATGTAGAACGTTTTGTAGACAAGGTGAGGGAGGTGTGATTGAGATGGTTTGGACGTGTGCAGAGGAGGGACATGGGGTATATCGGTAGGAGAATGCTGAGCCACCAGGAAGGAGGAAAAGAGGAAGACCAAGGAGGAGGTTTATGGATGTGGTGAGGGAAGACATGCAGGTGGTTGGTTTAAAAGAGGTACCTGGATTTGGTCAGGTGTCTTCAATGCTGAGAAATACAGGCGTATACTTTTTTCATCATGCAATACCCTCAGGGAGGTGTTTGATTGGCTCCAGCAGGACAACAACAGCAAAGATACGGCCAATGTCATTAAGAACTATCTTTAGTCTAGAGAACAACAACGAGTCCTGGAAGTGATGGTTTTGGCCCCCACAAAGCCTTGATCTCATCATCAACGTGTCTGTTTGGGATTACAGGAAGATACAGAAGGATTTCAGGGGCCTTAGGAGATGATCTGTGCTTAGTTCTCCACAATGTGTGGAGCAACCTGCTTGCTGAGTTTCTTAAAAACTGTTTGCAATTGTATATTTATCCTGGACAGGGACATGGTGGATCTACAGTCTATTCCAGGAATGCTGTTCATTTGAAGGGAATACACCTGTTACCTGGGAATATACCCTTCTATCACAAATCACTCCTGCTATCACTCTTCTCCACCCTGCCTGCACTCTTTTCTTCACTTCTCTAACACACTCTTCATTACTTTGCACTGTTGACCCCAGTTACCTGAACTCCTCCACCTTCTCCACCTCTTCTCCCTGCACCACTCCACTGCCCTCCCTCTCATTCACACACATGTACTCTGTCTTACTCCTACTGAATTTCATTCCCCTTCTCTCCATCATGTACCTCCACCTCTTCTCAACCTGCTCCCTACTCTCACCACGAATCACAATATCATCCGCAAACATCATAATCCACGGAGACTCCTGTCTGACCTCGTCCATCAACCTGTCCATCACCACTGCAAACAGGAAAGGGCTCAGAGCTGATCCTTGACTGGTTTAATCCACTTTAAACCAGTCTGTCGTTCCTACTGCACACTTCACTGCTGTCACACTGTCCTCATACATGTCCTGCACCACCCTCACATACTTCTGACACACCAGACTTCCTCATACAATACCACAACTCCTCTCTCCACCCTGTCGTACGCTTTCTCTAAATCCACAAACACACAATGCAACTCCTTCTGACCTTCTCTATACAACATTCTCAAAGCATAGAATGTGTCTGTGGTGCTCTTCCTCTTCATGAAACCATACTGCTGCTCACAGATGGTCACCTCTTCTCTCAGCCTGGCTTCCACATCATTTTTGTGACAACTTTTTACTTTCACTCATTACAATTTTAACACAAATAGCTGTACTTCCTACTTCTTACATTTTTAAAACAGGCTTGATTCTTTAGTTTTAATCTATTTGCTGACAATATTTTTCCTTTCATCATGCCGATTTCAGCCCATCAACCTCTTTCTTGTGATTATGCAGCTTTTTCAATCTAGCACTGGTGTATCATTTCCTGTCTCTCACACACCACAGACATAGGCTAGTTTACGAAGCTCACAACAAGCAAGACAGAAGGCAACAAGAAGTCTGGTTTTAATGTGGATGAGACAGAGGGAGTCAGTGATGTAAACATGACTGAGAACAGAGACATTCCTGATCACATGATCATCATCTTTTCTCTGCTTGTGTTCTATATGGTGAATGTTCAGGCTGGATACATTCATTAGGTAACAACATTGAAATTATTTTGTATTATTATATTAATATGATGTGGGGTCCAGTTACCAGCGTGACACTAAAACAGGAAGTAATAATGGCTATTTTTTTACTTAAGTACATGTCAGAGCACAGTACTGTATTTTCAGAGTATACAGTAGGTTTACTGGTCGGCGCTATCTTGTGTTATGTGTTTGTCTTGTGTTGTCTGTCTGTCTGTCTGCACTGTCTGTCTGTACTGTTTTTCGTCTGCACTGTTTGCACTCGGTTGCACTCGATGCACTTTATGTATCTTTGTGTTGTAGCTCTATGTTGTTTAGTGTAGCACCAGGGTTCTGGAGGAACATTGTCTCGTTTTTACTGTGTACTGTGTACCACTGTGTGTAGTAGAAATGACAATAAAAGCCTCTTGACTTGACTTGACTTGATTTGACTTGACTTGACTTGACTTGACTTGACTTGTCAGAGCCCAAACCTCTTTACATTAACTTGTAAAAAAGTGTAGTCAGTACTTTAACATTTACCAGAGTCTTTTAAAACATGAGTGTCTCTACATCTACTTGAGTGAAGAATTTGTGTTCTTTTGCCATCTCTGCTGTCAGACAAGAACAGGACTCTCATGAGCACAGAAAATAATTGACTGTTGAACTAAATGTTTACATTGAAGTAAATGTTTACATGTACATTATTTATTTTTCATTTATTTCTGTACTGTCCTGATGGCTCTATGTCTACTGTTTTTGACAGTTACTGTGTTTACTGTCTCCTTGTCTCATGTTGTCTCTTGTTTTGTTTTGTTTTTTAATGCACTAAATGTTGCACATGTGCACTTTGTGTTTTTAGTTTATATTTCTGTGTAGTTTTATGTTCCGTTGTTAATTGATGTCTAATGTAGTACCTTGGTCCGGTTACAGTATACTATATAGGGATTTGGAAGATCAGTGGTTAAATCACTGGACTTTGGCACAGAAGGTTATTGGTTCAAATCCCAGCACCCTCAAGCTGCCACTGCTGGGCCCTTGAGCGAGGCCCTCAACCTTCAACTGCTCAGTTTGTAAGTCTCTCTGGATAAGGGTTTCTGCCAAATGAAATACAAATGTAAAATGGTTGGAATGACAATAAAGCCTACTTGACTTGTATGTGTGTCACCATATCGTTATGATTGTTGGTTTTGCAATGCATTCTGGCCAATCAGGTTTAATAATTCAACAGTGCAGTAATATATATATAAATGCTAATCCAGTGTGCTGCATTTAAATGGATAACATGCAACAGAATAAAGTACTTCTGTGAATTATGCTCCGAGCACACAAGCAATGATATACAATAAACTAAAGCACTGGTTTATATAAGGACACATGCTGACTAGCAACAAACTCCTTTAAAACATCCAACCTACAGTACATGTATTCCTATATTTTATCAAGGTATAGTATAGTTATATATTGTAGACTGAACACTCTATCAATAGTATATTCCAGATTAAGATAAGAAGTAACTAGTTAGCTATGCATGATACACATAGCGACAGTGGTAGCTGCTCTCACTGAGGTTCAAAGCTTTAGAAATGGCTTTATAATGATAGATCTCAATTACTTTCTTAATTTTTGTTTCTGAATTTCTTTGGATCTCAGCATGATGTCTAGCTTTTGAGGATCTTTTGGTCTACTTCACTTTGTCAGGCAGGTTCCTATTTAAGAAATGTCTTGATTGTGAACAGCTGTGGCAGTAATCAGGCCTGGGTGTGGCGAGAGAAATTGAACTCAGGTTTGATAAACCACAGTTTTAACAGGGGGGCAAACACTTTTTCACACAGGGCCATGTAGTTTTGGATTTTGTTTTCCCTCAATAATAAAAACCTTTATTTAAAAACTGCATGTTGTGTTCACTTGTGTTCTCTTTTACTAATATTTAAATTAGTTTGATGATCTGAAACATTAAAGTGACAAACATGAAAAAAAATAAGAAATCAGGAAAGGGGCAAACACTTTTTCACACCACTGCATATTGTTTAAGTAGCTCACCTGGAGCAGAAACACAAGACTAGAGGACTAGTCTGATAATCTAGCTGTGTAATCTGAGCAGGTTCGGGGCGATGATAAGAATATGGTATTTTTTAACATATTTTTAGTTCTCATATCTGGTGGAGGAGCTCTTCTGCATGTTCTCCTCGTGTGTTTCCTCCTCAATCCCAAACACATCAGTTTTAGGAGGATCGGCATTTCCAAACTGTCCAATGTTAATGGATTTGGCACCACATCCAGTCAAGGTCTTTGGGACTCCCCTAATATCCTGTATAGGACAAGTGGTAGAGAGGATTGATGAATGGATGGATGGAGTTGCAGTTGATTGGGTCATTGTTCTACTGTCTTTTCTGAGATGATCTTACGGACAACATACATTTAACATTTCACGAATCATGAAGCTCTATCTCTCATGTTTCAGCCAATTTCAGCTGGCGGGTTTGTGGTTGTCAGATTTTTGAATGAAATACAAGCACACGATGGTCACTCATGAGCACACTCACTGTCTTTATCAAGAACTTTCAAGCTTCAACCAGGAGTCAAGGAGTTCATCCAAGGTATGGAACCGTGAGTACGAGCTGTGATTGCACTTTGACAAGTTCAGCATGATCTCTGCTCTTCAGAACACACCCGCTGCTCGCTCCTCTATTGCCAGAGGCTGGAGCTTATTGAAATTCTCAGGACGTGGTGGTGTGAGGTGTGAGGAGGCACATTCGCACTTCCAGGAAAGGCGACGGGATGTGGGAGACTCGGCCGAAGAAATACGTTTGAGCCGGCGAGATTTTATCCGAGAGGATGTCGTGAGGGAATCTACGACGCTGAAGTGAGAAGCTGGAGATTCCGTTTTATGCTGTGCTGATTCAACAGCTGGGTGGTGGGAGAATGTGAGATTGGGTAACTTCTCACTGCAGATCCCTGGATGCTGTCTCCACCATGTCAGCATGTTGATCAGATCAATAACCAAAGCAAATACATAAATGAGTTCAGTTCAATATAAACTTTACATGCATTGGATATTAACACAGTCATTTTAATATGCTACTGTTTCCATAGTTACAACTTGGTCACAGAGACAATATAATAGAATAAAATTAGGTTTCATTACTGAAATTCTCCGTCAGGAGAGTGTATTTCACGTCTATTAAAAGACTGAGAATGAAAAAAAAAAAGTGACTATAAGCTATGAAAATGAGATTTTTTTCTTTATGAGTTAAAAATTTCTTTTTCAAAATAAAAGAGAGGGAGAAAGAAGGAAGTGCTGGGGAAGGAACGATCAATTATTGCTCCTATAACGTGACTAGGAACTGGAACTAACTTGTTTTACGGACCTGTCATGACATCAGTGGTGGACAGTAAATAAATGTAATTTGTTACTGTACTTAAGTAGATTTTTTGCATATCTGTACTTTACTGAAGTATTTTGAAGACTTTTACTTTACTGCATTTTAAAGTTAAATATCTTTCTATTTACTCAACTACATTTGAAATCAGTTGTTACTTCTTATCTATGAGGATAAAAACTTAACTGGTCATACATGCAATCAGGGTCGAGCACACGCCCTGTTTTAAACTTGTTTTGATTGGTGCTTGGTGGCATCTACTTATCACCGACATACAGTTCAGTGTCAGTTCAACATCAAGCAGAACATTGAGAGGAATAAATAGTTGATGAAACTCCTGCCTCGAACTCGCCACAGTACCCGTGATCTCATTTGAACGAGGACCAATGTATCTATCCAGTCTTCTAACATGCTACAATCCATCACGCTCTTTAAGATTTCAAAATTCTGGACTTCTAGTAGTTCCTAGAATAGCCACTAAAGTCCACTAAAGGTGGTAGAACATTCTCACATTTAGCTCCTAAACGTTGAAATAGTCTTCCTGACAGTGTTCGGGGTTCAGACACACTCACCCAGTTGAAGTGCATATTAAAGACGTGTCTTTTTAGCGAGTTCTACACATAACACACATCACATATCATAACCTTGTGCTCCAGAACATCTGATCACATGCACATTATCAACTTGTGCTTGTTAATATCATAAACAGCAGCTACGCTAATTGCTCTCCACTGCTTCACTTTCTCTACCCATCCCGAGGCATCCTGAGGTTGCTCCAGCCCCAGTCACGTCCCACCTCATGAAGATTGTGGACCTTTAAAGAAGTAGATGCCGAGCCCGGTAACATCTCGAACCATCTAGAGACGTACCAGCGCCAATTGCATCCCACTTTATGTGGAGTTTGGACACTGGACTTCTTTGAGTGTTTAGAGGCTCTGGCATGGAGAAGCTGGTGTTGGATCTGTGATGATCTCAAATGTTAAGCTATTTTATGAGTTTCTCAGTAGCTCCTGGTTCCACAAAGTCAACTGACTGTAAAAGACTGTAGAAAGAACGTTACTCATAATCACACACTCCAGTGCTCATGTTAGTTCTCACGCTCCAGTGCTCTGTATTGTTTAAAGACGTATAATCACACGCTTGATATCACCCAAATGAGGATGGGTTCCCCTTTTGATTCTGGTTCCTCTCAAGGTTTCTTCCTCATAACATCTAAGGGAGTTTTTCCTTGCCACAGTCGCCACGGCTGCTCATCAGGGATAAATACACATAATTCACTTTAATTCTTAAACTCTATAAAGCTGCTTTGAGACAATGTCCATTGTGAAAATTTAAATTAAAACTCATAATTATTTATGGGATTTTTGAGTTGAAAAGAAGGTTTTGAGCTCATGATCATTTTAATAGATATCAATCAGACTCATTAATACCATTCTATTAATAAACTGGTGTGCTGAGAGTAACATTAGAGTCTTTTGACATAAACTGAGATAAAATGATAAGAACATTATCGCCATAATAAATCATACTATTTCGGATTCTATGAAGGCACTTTAAGTTTAAAGGTAACACTTTTACTTTTACTGGAGAAATATTTTCGCTAGTGGATCTCTATATCTCTATTCTAACTCAAGTACATTATTTTACCATTGCATGACATTAAATGCCCCCCCACCAAAAAAAAAAAAAGAAAATGCAGAAAGGATTGATGAACAAATATTTTTCTTCAGCTTGCTCTCTTCAGACTCCAAGGCAACATGGGAATGTAGAGCAGATGGGTGTAGCTAAGGAGATTTTTTTACTCTGTGTGTAAGACCTCATCCATCTGGGCTTTCAAGATGCCTTGAGAAAAGAATCACATGTTTGGATTTTTTTGTTGTTGTTGTTGCTTTCTTGTTGGTTTACACTTTTAAATTAAATCTGTGAAAACTGTGGAAGAAAAGGCGTAGATGTATAATACGCTGAATACAGCGTCCGAATATCTTCTCTGACTGGGAACTCAAAGGGGCCTAGAAAACGATTCTAATATTTACTGCATTTATTGTTCTTTTTTTCCGCTTTTAACCTGTTTTGTCTGGACATTTAAAGCAAACCACAAAAAAAGAATACAAATAATATACAGTTTTTGTGTTCTTTAGGGGGAAAAAAGAGATTTGGAGCTAATAACCAGACAGAATATTATTGTAGATATTTCTATAACTAGCTTAAGATTTTAATATTTGGATTATGTTCATAAATATCTCTGCGCTGAGGAAGTCTGAATTTTACAGGTAATATAAAGGAGATAGTTTGAGAATCTGTTGCATAGGGAAATGTTAGATGATCAAATCCAACAGTTTTAGTCTGCTATCGAATAATCAACCAAACAAATGTTCTGCTGCAGAAATGTTTTTTCTATCTATCAATTCATTCATCCATTTATCCCTCCATGTATTTAGTGATCCATCCATACATCCATCCATCCATCCATCCATTCATCCATCCATTCATCCATCCATTCGTCTATCCAAAATGTATCACATGCAGATTTAAAAAAACTAATTATAAAAATAAACACCAAAATAAATAAATTCATAAATCGTAAATTAAAAATTCTACATTTAGTGCAATATGTGAATGAATGAACACATTCCAGGCAAATAACATCAAGTTATCAATTCAATATCTTTTAAATGACAATAAAGTGACTATGTATAGTATATTAAGAGATGCCTTACCTCATCTTCACTGTTCGCTGGAGTTCAATTACTGATCACAGACAGAAAAATAATGAAAAGTCTGTAGTGCAGATGAACAGAAAGTATCTCAGTCCTTAGTGAAGGATGTTAAACATCATTAGACCTCTCAGGACCAAACATAAACCACAGACTCATAAAGCCAAGGTTCCTCTAGGGTTCTGCCTGCTAATTAAGAAGTCTGACTATAAATCCGTACTGATCTAAATGCGAATTAAATAATATGCTCAGCCTTAATTAATTAAGGTCTATGGCGCACACACACACACACACACACACACACACACACACACACACACACACACACACACACACACACACACACACACA
>JAAIIK010020210.1:955082-976678 GCA_014706435.1 Silurus glanis
ACACACACACACACACACACACACACACACACACACACACACACACAGGCTGACAGCAAATCAATATGGCTTTTGTATTAACATATAATATCCACAACATGGTTATTTTCCTTCTATTCCTTTCCTATTTGACTTCATCACAACTGTGAACAATTTTTATGTATTTCTACACTTTGTAAATGAAGCCAAAGAAAACATTACAAATCATAACCCCACCCTTAAACCTGGCTGAAATCATTTTGTTGCTTCGAGTTGCAACCCCCCCCCCCCCCCCCCTTTGTCCTCTTTCCAGTCATCTGATAGCAAGGTTCTTAGCAAAATTCGCTAGATATTTAGATACCTGGAGGTGACCTAGGGGAGGTGGTAGCTTAGTGGTTGAGGCATTGAAATTATGCTCTGTGATCTTCAGTTTAAATCCCAGATCCACCAAACTGCCACTCCTGGGCCCCTGAGCAAGGCCCTTAACCCCATAGCTGCTCAATTATATGGATGAGATAAATGTACCATATTTTTCGGACTATAAGCCGCTACTTTTTTCCCACGTTTTGAACCCCGCGGCTTAAACAACTAAGCGGCTAATTTATGGATTTTTCCTGGGTTTTTCCCGGTTTCACAAACTTCAAGCCAAAAAACTGAGCCCCATAACATTAGACCAATGACATTTCCGAACGGAAACGAAAAAACGCACCTCACCTGTGTTCTGAGCTGCACGGCATCGGCACAGCAATTTTTAAAAGCACGACGATGCCAAAAGATAAACTCCCGAGAGAAATAGTTGTGAAAGGAAGGAGGAAGACAGTGAACAATGACTTTCTGGGTAGGCTACTGTTTAGATACAAGCCGTTGTAACGCGTTGAGTCTGGGTGAAGGGAGAGCTCGCTAACTCCAGTTGCAACAGAAATCATATAAGCACAGACAGGTTTCCAAAACTCGTGCTTTTTTATTTTTCTTGGCAACAGTGTTACGGGTTAGTCAAAGAAACTTAGAAATGAGCATCAGAAAATAATAAGGACATATTCCTCGGCCTTGCACACATGCAGTAATACAGGAAAAATGCGGCGGCAGGCTATTCCCAAAATGCCGCTCTGCTCTTAAAGGAGCCACAACATATTTCACCCGTACACCGTGTAACAGACACTGTCTTTCGTTAAAGCCTGTGTAAAGTTCATTAGTTTCAGTGTAGACTTATAGACAGGTTATAGACCTAGAACTACATTTACATTTATTTATTTGGATTATAGACAGGTGCGGCTTATTTATGTTCAAAATAAAAATCTTTGTCAAATTCAGTGGGTGCGGCTTATATATGGGTGCGCTTAATAGTCCAGAAATTACGGTAAGTTACTCTGGAAAAGGCCATTTGCCATAAATGTAAACTAGCTGAAGTCTGATTATGAGTGAGGTTCCCCTAGATTCACCACTAGATTCCCCTGTGTTAGCTACACTATATGGACAGAGGACACCTAACCATATGATTTATTGTGCAGTCCGAATATCCCATTCCACATTTACTCATTATTTGCTGTTATAATTACCTCCACTTTCTGGAAAGATGTTTTACTAAAAATTTTTAGGTTTGTGGAGATTCATTCAGCCACAAGGGTGTTAGTAAAGTCAGGTACTGATGGTGAGGAGGTCTGAGAGCAGTCTGAATGAAAAATTCATCCCAAAGGTGTTCAAAAGGTTTGAGGTCAGAGCTCTCTGGATCTTGAGGCAACTCAAGATCCTCCGCTCCAACCCTTCCATGTAAAGTAGATAGTAAATAGATAGATATAGTTATTTGCTCTAGTACACGAAGCAGATACTTCCAGAGAATATATAAAGGGGAGTGTAGATTGGAAACAGGTGTGGGTGATTAGTAGGAGGGAGAGGCTGAGCGGGTGTGCTGAGTGCAGGATGGAGGCATGGCTGGTGGTGCTTTGTCTACACTTTGTCTAGGAAAAACACTTAAAGGTTCCATGTACTTTTTTTCTGTGTTACACTGGGATTTTCTCTATATTAGGCACCACTGGCTCCATTCTACCGGAAGTAGTAGCAATTGTGCAGGTTGACAATGCAGATAAATGTGCAAATATACATGCAGCTTGTAACATATATCCATAATGATATTTGAATAAATGTACAGCAAATAAATATAAAGGCTACAGCAGTTACAAATGTGCATGAGCTGTTGAGAAAGTACAAAAAATAAATATAAAGGGTCTAAAAATGTTTTATATATATATATATATATATAAGACATTTTTAGACACTGTATGTGTAGATATAGTAACATAGATATATGAACATATATGAGAATGTATATTAGAGCAGGATATGTGTATGTGTATATGTGTAGAGAATGTAAGATATAAGACATCAATACTTCTTCAATATTTTCAATATATCTTCATGGAGACGTCTTTGAGCACAGGGGCATGTCATGCTGGAACAGGTCTCCTGAATTCAAGTGAAGAGAAAATGTAATGCTAGATATTTCAGGAATTTTGTCCCTTGAATGTAACTAATAATTTTTCACCCTAAACATTGATAGTTAGTCCAAAATTATACCTACTCCTTATGATGACGCCAGACTTTTTTTTTTAACAGGCATAGTACTCAGGAGACGGTAGCTCAATGGTTAAAGCTCTGGGTTACTGTGCGGAAGGTCGGTGGTTCAAGCCCTGGTATTGCCAAGCTGCCACTCTTGGGGCCCTTCAGCAAGGCCCTTAGAGCTGTATCATGCTGTAACACTCTAACCCCAGTTTCCTAAAAAAATAGCGGGGATATGTGAAGAAAGAATTTCTCTGTGCTGTGATGCGGTTCTTAATGTAAACCCTTATCACTATGCATACAATCTACAGAATCAAAAACCATAACCATGAGGAGTTTTATGTAAGCACCCATTTGTTGAGTTCGGGGGGTTGTTTAAAATTAATACTGTGGTATGCTGATAATTACGTTCGACAACTAGTGGGCCAAAGCCGTCATCCCATCAGATTGTATATACACGTTTGCGTCCCATTAAATACTCCACAGGAAAATGTGTAGGGTTCTCAGAATCATCACACAGACGAAAAGAAATTGCACTAGTAGAAAGACGATTCCACTCCGTTCCTCCAAAGGTTATGTGGGAATAAAAAAAAAAAAAAAGTCTAGTCCCGTGTCTCATCCGATTTCTCAAAAAGCAGAATGAAGTTTATTTAGAATGCTGAGAGAACGAGCCGTTCACCCGGGAACGAGGCCGCACACGTCCGGCCGACATTTTTCCAGCTAATAGCTTTTCGGATAGGAAGTTAATTCTGCAGTGGAATTAAATTATAAAGCATGTCAAAACTAATTAACGTCTCGGTGCAAGCAGGTGCATTGTTGACAGGCCTGGGGAATTTGTAATCTCGAAGAAGCCTTCGCTTCTATTAGGAATGTGTTCACCAGGACGATGTTAATTCGTTGAATTTGTCCTTTCTCTGTCCCCTGTGTGTGTGTGTGTGTGTGTGTGTATGGGTGTGGGCCAATTCTGATTTCGAGTATATTAAGATTTAATCCATGTAGTTTTAAAAAGGGTCTGAAACAGAAGTAGTTGAGAAACCTAAGAGGATAGAAGGAAAGGTTTTTGAAGCATGTATGTACGGTGACCATAGATTTTTGAAAAGACCTAGAACTACATTTACATTTATTTATTTGGCAGACGATTTTGTCCAAAACGTCAGTTGAAAAATACAACAATCTCTGGCAATTATTACCCATAATACCCATTAATCAAGGTTTCAGTCATCATTTAAAAAAGTAAAAACTAGAACAAGAGGAGATAAAGGATAAGAAAAGGAAGTTAAATGCTCATGGAAATGATTTCTTTTAGTTTTCGGTTGTTTCCTGAAGGTTGTGAGGGATTCTAAACAGCCTAGAACTTAGGTGACAGATTTACTATTGCCACAGTCGCCACCGGCTCGATCATCAGGGACAAACTTACACTTATAAAGAACATATTCATTTTTTATCACCACATTATCTGTGTAAATTTGCTTTGGGACAATGTTCATTGTTAAAAGCGCAATACAAATAAAAATGAATTTAATTGAATAAAAAGCGATTACATTGTGAGGGTAACTTCCTGGCAGAGGCAGACTTTATGAAAATGTTCCATTTACAACCATAATGTATATTATCTACATTTTGTCCAGGAAAAACATTTAAAGGTTCTATGTAGATCTTTTTCTATGTAACACTGGGAGGTGGTAGCTTAGTGGTTAAGGCACTGGACTTGTGAGTTCCAATCCCAACGACACAAGATACCACACCTGTGCCCCTAAGGACGGCCCTCAGTCCCATAGCTGCTCAGTTGTATGAATGAAATAAAGTTAAGTAAGGGCGTCTGACAAATAATGCAAAGGTTTAAATTTTACAGATGACCTCATTTGAATGAATTCACAAACATAGAATCACTGTGCAAACATTTTTTCAACAATTTCTCCTAACAGCTTATAGATTTTAAGTTAGTCTCGAAAACGAACTCTGGCTCGGATGAGTCAACACGCTCATTTATTCAGCAGTAATCCACTGGCTTCACTGTGAAGGTCACACTCGGTTCCCTCCGCAGCCTAGCCGACGGTTAAAAAGAGTAGCGGGCTGCGCATACTAAACACACCGCACTTACAGCGCTGTGCTCAGGGGGAAGGGTTGCATGGTCACTCTCAGCTCTTTAATTACTCAGACGGACAAAGAAAAACACAGGAAGTGAATGGATTCTAATGAAGCAGGGAGTGCAAGTTCGCCATCACACTCTAGGGCTTGAAAGACAACATATTTTCTTTTTTTTTTTTGATGAGAAGGGTCCTTTTATTTTTAGGCGCCCATGTTTTGGTTGGGAGTGACATTCAGTCGAAGTTACAATAAATAAACAGAGGGAAACGAGGGAATTTCTTTAATTGCGTGTTTCATTTAGTAGCCATTTTGATCGTATATTACAAAGAAAACATTATCTATCTATCTATCTATCTATCTATCTATCTATCTATCTATCTATCTATCTATCTATCTATCTATCTATCTATCTATCTACAATACAATAAATGATAGACTTTATTTCATATTAATAAACTCTTATATTGTATATATAAAAGCGTCTCACCATAAAATTGGTATGTGCTTATAACATCCAATTCCACATTTACTCCCATTTGCTGTAACATAAACCTCCACTCTTCTGGGAAGATGTTCCTCTAAATTTTGGAGTGTGTTTGTGGAGATTTGTATTAGATTCATTAAGACACAAGGGTGTTAGTAAAGTCATCCATCCCAAAGGTGTTCAATAGGTTTGGAGCTCTATTGCAGGAGATCTTACATACTTCTAACCCATAAAAGGCTTTGTGCACAGGGGCGTTGTGATGCTGGAACGGGTTTGAGTCTCCTAGTTCAAATGAAGAGAAACTTTAATGTATTCAAAGACATATACAATTGTGTGCCTACAAATTTGTGGTAATAGTTTGGGGAAGAACCGCATATGGCTGAAAAAAGGCAGGTGCCCCAATACTTATGGAAAAAACATCTTTTATACAGGCATCAGGACAGATAAGACCTAACTAAAGGAGAAAGGGGCTGCAGCTACACTACTGTCAGTCTGTCAACTGTCCTCTTTCCATGTCTTCGTGGCTAATTCTTACTAGCATAACTGCAAAGCTTCAACATAAAATACAAGACAAATCCGTCGATTGTGATTCACATGGACAGAACAGGATTTTATAACCAGCTTGTGTCTCTACCTTCAAGGAAACACAGTCCTGTGTTTCAAAACATATTCATAAAAGCACCCCATGTGCCAAGTCACTCACTTGCATCAGCCTTCCAGAATATTGAGGACCTGTTTGATGTCATTTCCTGCCCACTGGACCATAAAGAAAACCAGCAGCCTGCCGAACACCAGCTTATCTCTAGGTGTAAAGTCGTTCTTAAACCAGACCGTGATGGGCTTGTAATGAAAAATGGATTTCAGTTGCACTACAGACATTCCAGTTGCATGGTCTCGTTACATTTTACAATTCTTCACAAGATAAACACTATATTCTGTGAATCTTCATTTCATTGTTTGCTGGATAAATAAATGAACAGCACATAATGTGATCTGTAAAAGTAGCTTGGTTGCAGTAGCTTTTCATTAAAAGAGTGTTTTCCTTAACAGGACAGCACACTTAATTATAAAAAAAAAATCAATTAGCAATTGAAAAATTGATTATCAATAGTGAATTAAAAAGTAACATTTAATTTATTTAGTATCTGTAATATATACACTTTATTGCACTGTTATGGTCGTTTTTAGAGTACCCTTCTTTGTTTATCCATTTGCACCTTATACTGTGTTTTTGTAATATATATTGCACCTTTGCAACAATTATTGTATATTTGTATATTTATATTACATTTATTTATATTAGGGCTGTCAAAATTACCGCATTAACGCAAAATTATTTCAACAGCGCAAATTTTATTAACGCATGATAAATGCAGCGCGCATTTATGTTTGACAATAAAAAATAAATAAATAAATAAATATAAAAGATTCGAAATTAAAACCTTCAACGCAACACACATTCATTCACAAAGTCGTTACTTTACTCAGATACAAAAAAAAATCCACCAAAATTTTTTTTTTACTCACTAAACATTTGTTTAACTGATGCGCCAATCTCAAATCAGCACCAAAATCCACCATGATGTGCACATCCGGCAATTAAAACCGTCCGTATGGAAACATGTTCCGTTTGGTGTCCTGATGATTTACGTAATTTAATACACCATAATTACTTTTAAATATTTACACTAGTATTTTTACGAGCTGCCCTGCCATCTAAAAATGTAAACAGGCTTGTCTGTCTAAGAGAAATAATGGGAACCATTGTTTTTTCAGGTTTTGTTTTTCATGTGGTTAATAGACATTAATTCTTAATAGGAGTTCTTTGAAAAACATTTATGACCTTTGAAACGTCTAGTTTTCATGCTCAATGTTAAGTATTATTTCACTAATAGTAAACACATTTGCATAAAGCATCCTTATTTGTCCATGACCATGTTGACTGGAATATAAAAACTTGAAAAGTATCTAATCTAATCTAATCTAATCTAAAAAATAAGGACCATATATATTGGGACACATGACTTTTCCAGCCATATGTATAACTACTAAGTTAAAGAAACACCATTGTATAGGATGCCTTTGGATGTGGTAGCATTACATATTCTCATCACTTAAACTAGGAGACTCAAACCTGTTTCAGCATGACAATACGCATGTGCACAATGCTCAATGAAGATATGCTTTATAAAGCTCTGTGTCAGGGAGCCACCAGTCACGGCTTAATCCAATGCATACACTCTCACTCAGCCTCTCCCTCCTACTAATCACCTACACCTGTCCTCCATTTACCTGTCCCCTTTATAAGGTCCCTATTCCACTTCACTCACGGTCCGATCTACCAGTTACGACCGTAGGTCACCTGGGCGTCAACCCGCTCTTGTTTCCTGTGCGTCCATGCTCCTGGCTACGCTTCTATAGAAGCACTCAGTTAAGTGTAGCATTTTGCTCCAGTCTCTTCTTAAGCTCTCGATGTGTTTGCATGTTTAGACCAATAAACGGCAAACTATTTTACTCCCGGTTTCTGACGCCTGTTCTATCCGTGACAGAAGATCGCACCTTAAAAAACCTACCTCAATGGATCCCCAACCCGCTCCAATCACAGATCCATTCAAGGTACTCATCGCCGCTCTCGGGAGGCATTCGCACCGGCTCCAGTGCACACTAGCGTGGCTGCACTGCTCGCCTCCTACAGCCCAATGGCTCTTTCGGCTTCCTACTCCGGCGAAGCAGCCGAGTGCAGCTGCTTCCTGCGACGAGTCATTCACTACGTCGGGTTGCAACCTGCTCCAAAGTCACTTTCCTCATCTCGCTACTAACCGAGAATGCTCTGTCAAGGGCGAGCGCGATGTGAAACGTCAATCGGGACATCATCAGCACATACTCCTGTTTCACCAGGCACTTCGCTGAGGTGTTTGGTGTTGCAACGGCTGACCACCATTACAGCCTTCACCGCTCGGGGGAAGGCCCCAGACTGGACTGCATTTTCGCCAGGAGCCCGGGTTCCAATTTGGCTGTCCCTGCAGCTTACCAAATCCCCAGTCTCCAAGCCCCACTGGGGGCATCGCCCAGCCGTTGTTCCTCGCTGGGGGTGCCGCTCAGTTCTTGAGTTCCACTGGGGGTGTTGCTCCGCCTGGGTTTTTTTCTGGGGGTGCCGCTCCTTCCCCGAGCTTAGACGAGGCCGTCGTTCCGCCCCTGAGGACTGACGAGGCCGCCACTCCGCCCCGAGAAGGCTATTGCTCCGCCACCGATCATCGATAAGGGCATCGCTATGCCCCTGGGCACCTATGAGGGTGTCGCACCTCCGCCGGGCACTGACGAGGAGGGTGTCGCACCATCTCTAGGCACCAACGAGGGTACCGCACCGCCTCAGAGTCTGCTCCAGAGTCCCGCCAAGGGCGCCGCTCCGCCTCAGAGTCCGCCCCAGAGTCCCGCCGAGGGTGCCGCTCCGCCTCAGAGTCCGCCCCAGAGTCCCGCCGAGGGTGCCACTGTGCTCCAGAGTCCCACCAAGGGTGCCACTCTGCCTCAGAGTCACTCACTCAGACTCTTCCTCCTACAAATCACCTACACCTGTCCTCCTCCTACTAATCACCTACACCTGTCCTCCATTTACCCGTCCTCTTTATAAGGTCCCTATTCCCCTTCACTCACGGTTACGGGAACCTTACTAAACACGAATGCTGACTGCACCCCAGGTTGTCTCACACCATCTACATCAGTACCTGACTTTACTAACACCCTTATTGCTGAATCAGTCTCACACAAAACTCACCAAATCTAGTAGAACATCTCACCAGAAGAGTGGAGGATATTATCAGGAAATGAGGACTATGTGGAATTGGATGTTCAAAATAAGCACATGGCCATGTGTCCACAAACCTTTGTCCATAAACCGTAGTTTCAAAATGATTCCTTACTCGTATTAGATTTTATAAGTTTTTATGTTTTGGTCTAACCTGCAATTTGTGTTTGTTTCTTTTAATAAATTTGGACTATTTTTGTAAGTTTGACTTTTTTGTCAAAATATTATGAGTTTATTCTCATATTTCTACAACTTTAATTGTTTAACTTTGAATTCTCGTAATATTAGATTTTTTTTACATGGCACTAAAACGCCATCGTACTTTTCAGTTTTCATACTATTTTATAAAGATTTTACATCTTTCTCCATCTGGAACCCTGACCCCAGCAGGAGGCAGCAGAGAGAACTTTCCAGAATGGTGACAGAATCCACTGTCTGCCAAAGACTGAGCTAACAAATCTGTATTACTTTCAAACGGTCAAAACATTACACAAAGTTCAAATATTCATCCTCCTCAAGTTTTATTCAAAGACAGAATTAAAACTTGATGTCACGTTCGTGTCAAGGTGCAAACTGAGCAGGATGGGTTTTTTTAATAACAAGTTTGCGCTGGGTTTCAAATGCTTATTAATGATAATAAAGTATTAATGATCACTTGAAAACTCTGCACATCATCTGTTCTTTTGGCTTTTCTCTCATTCACTCTATTCTGTGAAGAAATACACTATTAAGCACAGCAGCCGAGAGAGAGACTAGCACAGTATGACCCTAGGTTACCTCTGGGTACAATTCTTCCTCACCTTAACATCCAATATTCATCACACTATCCACTGCTTCTGCTGTGAACATCATGTCCATGCTGAGGTTGACCACTAGACCGTTTGGCTCCTAAAGCATTTTAATAGATTTTGCACTAAAATGATAGTAACCTCAAGGTGGTTTGTTCAGCTGCAAGAGTTTGTAGTAACATTTGTGTCGTCTTTTCTCTCCATTCCAGCTTCCAGAAACAACAGTCTCATTGTTGGAAGAACCAACAAAGAAAGCCACCAAACTGAATATACACTAAACCAAATGCCCAGGAGTCCTTCCTGCAAAGTCTAACAAGGTTGGAGAGGATTGTCGACCATGCAGAGCATATTTTTACCTCAAACTCTTAAATGCTCTCTCCATTGTGCAATAAATATACAAATATGTGCAATACTAATTGTTGTTTATTTCTGCATTTTTCTGTGCAATAATACCTTTTATTCAAAATTATTTTTATTTTCATTTTATTTCATGTTATTTTTTAACTTTAACTTAGTTTAAAAATAAATGTGGAAATGGAAGCTTCTGTCACCAAAACATATTCCTTGTAAGTGCAAATATACTTCGCAATAAAGCTCTTTCTGATTCTGATTCATCTCCTCAGGTTTGTGCATCGACATCGAATTTCTTTCAAACCTCAGAAACATTGATTTTTTTTTTGTTCTACAACCATTTGAAGATCGATCTGAATGTAGTGTTTGATTTGGGATCATTATCTTGTTGAGTGATTCGTTACAATGCGTGGTGTGAGGTAGGAGGTAAGTGCGTATGCAGTAGACAGGGAAAAATAAATAAATAAATTAATTAATTAATTAATTAAAAAAAAAAAAAAATTTATATATATATATATATATATATATATATATATATATATATATATATCCCTCAGGAGCAAATTGAAATAGTCTATATATCTACCTCCCTACTGAAGCAAATCCTGAGGGTCAAAACGATGAATCCATATAATAAAATCATTGAGAGTCAAGGTTTAAATTTGCACATAACTGAGGCTGATGCAATTCACATCTCAATGCGTACACAATGATACGATACATTAAAGACACATATGAAGCAGCTATCGAAGCTCAACACAATGCAATTTAATGGAAATAAATATGATGCTTCAGACAAACAGTAAATCATCAATTTACTTAAGTGCCTTCTGACTTCTAACGCATGGCCCTTTCACAAACACGCCTTTGTAGTGCAAAAAAAGAAAAAAGAAAACCAGACGTTATTTTCCTGTTCTGTCTGCAGGAAGATGCAGCTCTACCTCTGCCATGTTAATCTGTATGCTATGTGACTCTCAGGACACGCCTCGGTCTCCGTAGCGTTGTGATACGTCATATTCACGTAACAGCAGCGGTGCTGAGAGAACGCGCTCGAGAAACAGTTAAGCAAGGAGAAATCAATCTACATATCAAATATTGGTCACAAATTATTGATCACTTTCTAAATAATAAAATTATAAAGCATCTACTAATAATTATAAAGAAATAAATAGTTTTTCACCGATGCAAATATGTCAAAAAAGAGGCATTGCGATACTTGCATCTGATACCGTATTTTTCGGACTATAAGCCGCTACTTTTTTCCTACGTTTTGAACCCCGTGGCTTAAACAACGAAGCGGCTTATTTATGAATTTTTCCTGGGCTTTTCCCGGTTTCACCAAAAAACTGAACCCCATAACATTAGACCAATGAAATTTCCGAACGGACACGAAAAAACGCACCTCACCTGTGTTCTGAGCTGCACGGCATCGGGAGAAAAAAACGTTTTTCTTAAACACACGACGATGCCAAAAGATAAACTCCCGAGATAAATAGTTGTGAAAGGAAGCAGGAAGACAGTGAACAATGACTTTCTTGGTAGGCTACTGTTTAGATACAAGTCGTTGTAACGCGTTGAGTCTGGGTCATGGGATAGCTCGCTAACTCCAGTTGCAACAGAAATCATATAAGCACAGACAGGTTTCCAAAACTCGTGCTTTTTTATTTTTCTTGGCAACAGCGTTATGGGTTAGTCAAAGAAACTTAGAAATGAGCATCAGAAAATAATAAGGACATATTCCTCGGTCTCCACACATGCAGTAATAGCGGAAAAATGCGGCACCAGGCTATTCCCAAAATACCGCTATGCACCTAAAGGAAGCGCAACATATTTCACCCGTTACACCATGTAACAGTGTCAGGGAGCTCCCCGGTTCTTCTCCCAGCGGTCAGGCACCCCGCGCCACAGCTCCACCCGTGCGCCTTCTTTTCCCACAAGCTCTCGGCGGCGGAACAGAACTACGACATTGGCAACCGTGAGCTTCTGGCTATAAAACTGGCCCTGGACGAGTGGAGGCACTGGCTGGAGGGCGCAGAGCACCCGTTTACCGTGGTCACTGACCACAAGAATCTCCAGTACCTACGGGAGGCCTGGAGACTCAACCCCAGGCAGGCTCGCTGGGCCCTATTCTTCACCCGGTTCCAGTTTCATGTCACCTACCGAGCCGGGGCACTTAACGGAAAGGCCGACCCCCTGTCCCAGGTATTCGGGCCTGAGGAACCCAGCGATCTGTACCCCATCCTTCCTCCCTCGCTCGTTGTGGGCCCCATAGTCTGGGACGTGGACAGCAAAATCCGTGCAGCCTCCCTCCAGGAGCCCGCCCCCAGAGGGTGTCCTGAAGGACGTATCTTTGTTCCCACCTCCTGCCGTCGTGGGCTCATCCAGTCGGTCCACGAGGGACCGGGCACGGGCCACCCAGGGGAGAAGAGGACAATCCAGCTCGTTCAGGCGCGTTACTGGTGGCCTAGGTTGGCAGAGGAGGTTACCCGTTATGTCCAGGAGTGTGCCGCCTGCGCCATGTCCAAAGTGCCACGCCACCTGCCCGTCGGCAAGTTGGTGCCGCTCTCCGTCCCTCAGCGCCCCTGGTCCCACCTGGGGATCGACTTCGTGACCAACCTGCCACATTCAGGGGGTAACACATGTGTCCTGGTAGCGGTGGAACTCGGTCTCCCGGAGGAGATAGTCTCGGACCGTGGGTCCCAGTTCACGTCTCGGGTTTGGCGTGCTTTCTTCTGGCTCCTAAGGGTGTCGGTGAATCTGACGTCCAGTTACCACCCGCAGTCCAACGGCCAGGCGGAACGCAAGATCCAGGAGCTGAGCAGGTATTTAAGGATTTACTGCAGCCAGGATCAGGAGGAGTGGGCTTGTTTCTTGCCCTGGGCGGAGTATGCTCAGAACTCGCTCCGTCAGGACGCCACAGGCCTCACCCCTTTTCAATGTGTGCTGGGGTTCCAGCCACCCCTGTTCCCGTGGTCGGCAACGTGCCCTCCATGGATGCCTGGTTCCGGGAGAGCAACCGGGTCTGGGAATCTGCGCACACCCAGCTGCGTCGGGCCCTCCGCAACACCCGCAGGCACGCTGATGCTAGGCGTCTGGAGTCTCCTCGTTTCCGCCCCGTCAGGGAGCTCCCCGGTTCTTCTCCCGTGCGTGACCCCGCCCGCACGGAGCTCATCGCACACGTACTAATCACACACACCTGACTCTCGTTCATGCGCTCATCACCAACCCATACATAAACCGCTCATTCACCCTCACTCCCTGTCCGTTATTATCTATGGTTTGACTGTGCATTCCACGATTCTCCCGTGAGTGTGTTCAGTGTCGCGCTTCTCCAAAGCGCTCCCTAGGATATTACACAGACTGCGTCTCATTCAGTTCTGGACTAGTGGACCGCGCTCTCACCGCGCACCACCGGATTACTTCCCAGTTACTGCGAGTATACGTGTTTTTCTAAATAAACTCTGTTTGCTTTGACTTCGGCTTTCCGCCTCTGTTTCTCGCATAACAAACAGACACTGTCTTTCGTTAAAGCCTGTGTAAAGTTCATTAGTTTCAGTGTAGACACTTATAGACAAGTGCGGCTTATTTATGTTTAAAATAAAAATCTTTGTCAAATTCAGTGGGTGCGGCTTATATATGGGTGCGCTTTATAGTCCGGTTACGGTACACATTTTTTATTTCGATAGATCACATTGTTAACTTTTATGCCGATGCACCGATTCGCTGATGTGAATCTGTGAATCTTACCATCCCTAGTAGATATAGAATCGAGAATGGACACAGTACAGGTGAACACAATTGGTTAACAGACCAATAATATTAACAGATAAAAAAAAAAAAGAAAGAAAGACAAAAGAACCCAAAATAATTTTTATGACCCCAAACCAAAGCTGCAGAACTGAATAATAAAACTGTGACACACGTCACGTTTGTGGCATACATTTACACCCTGGTTGGAACCTTCTGACAGATTCCACCAGCTCTTCGACTGAAATACACCATATTGCCAAAAGTTTGCAGACACCTGGTCATGAGTTTTGTATGTGCTTTTTGATCTTCGCATTCCACATTTATTCCCAATTTGCTCTTATAATAACCTCCACTCTTCTGGAAAAATGTTCCACTAGATTTTGGAGTGTGCTTCCAGAGATTTGTGTGGAATTCATTCAGCCACAAGGGTATAGATAAAGTCAAGATTACGTCCCGTCTCGATTACTGCAATTCACTCTTCTCTGGTCTATCAGCTCACTCAATCTCACGTTTACAGTACATACAAAACTCGGCTGCCAGAATGTTAACCTGCAATACAAAATCTGCCCACAATACTCCTATATTATTTGATCTTCACTGGCTGCCAGTCTCATCTCGCATAAAATATAAAATCATACTGCTCACTTATAAGGCACTAAATCTTCTTCCCCCCCCCCCCCCCATCTTTCCGATCCTCTCTCATTCTATGATCTCACGATCACTCCGGTCTTCAAATTCTGAACTTCTATGTATTCCTAGATACCGTCTATCCTCTGCGGGTGGCAGATCCTTTTCTGTCATTGCTCCAACACTATGGAACTCCCTACCTATTGCACTCAGACCATGCAACCATCACCACTTTGTCTGAATTTAAATTAAGGCTTAAGACCCACCTTTTCAACCTCCACTATCAGTCAATGCATATGTATTAGGAGTCCTTAATTTTTCTGAAATGTGATGTATGTATCATGTACTATGTAGAGTTCTATCTCTTGTAGTGTATGTTTTTGTGTATAGTGGTGTCTTCTGTTATTATCTCATGCAGCTGCATGTGATCCTTCGTTCTGGGCAAATGTCCGACGAATATGTATATGTATGTTACACTATATTTCATCTGTCTACTGTACCTTGTAAAGCGTCCTTGAGCTTGGGTAAGGCGCTATATAAATTAAATATATTCTTATTATTATTATTATTCAAGTATTGATGTAGGTGAGGTGAGGAAGCCTGGGGTGCAGTCAGCGTTCACATTCATCCCAACGGTGTTCAGTAGAGTTGAGATCAGAGCTCTACAGCAGGAGTTCTTCTTCTCTAAACCAAGCAAACCAGATCTTCATGGAGCTGGCGTTGTGTGCAGGGGCATTGCCATGCTGGAATAGGTTTGGGTTTCCAAGTTCAAGTGAATGAAAAATTGTATTATACCACATCCAAAGACGTCCTCTTAAACTGTGTGCCTCCAGCTTTGTGGTAACAGTTTGGAGAAGAACCACATATGGCAGGAAAAGTCCTGACCTTTACTTTTGTCCTTTTAGTGAGGGAATATCAGGACTCATTATTGGAAGTGGTAGCTCGCGGTTAAGATGTTGGACTTTTAATCAGAAGGTCATGAGTTCAAATTTCAGCGCCTCCATGCTGCTGAGCTTTCAAATGCTTTAAATTTATTTATTTTCACATGAGAACCATAAAAATGCAAATGGTTTCCATTGGAAAAGTTATTTACTGTAAAGAAACTTGAAAAGAAACCACTTTTCAAAAAGTACCACCTTATTTAGCATATGAATAGAGTACATACGATGTTCTGTAACACACAGGAATTTTGCGTAAATGCTGTTATAGGTATTAAGGGCCAATAAGCAGGTCAAACTGTGACCAGGTAGTTTGTTCCCAGTAAACTGATGTGTGTGAAATAAGGTGTCTGGGCTCTTGAGAAAGCATAGATCAAGGCAAGGTGGAGGATAAGAAATGGGTATCGATCAGCTTGCTCTTTATCTGCCTCACCGGTGATGAACACGGATTACAATCAGTTTCGGCTGAGAGAGAGAGAAACGCACCAGTGGCCTTTCCTCTGCCGGCCCGCTATTCTGGCCACTTCATCACCTGCCCATGTTACGAGAGGTCATCTCTCTCTCTTTCTCTCTCTCTTTTTCCCTCTATCATTTATGGACTTCCATAGTGTTTTAGTGGACCAGAGGGAGGTTGAAAGTTAATTGCCTAAACTCAGTAGGAGACTCTTTAGCTTATGGCACTGTAAGTCATAGGAATACTCACTTGAATACACACTGTGTTCACACGGTGACTTTTTTTGCGAAATGCCAAACGTTGTCTCCACTAGATTTCGAAAAAAAAATTAGGTTCCGTTTATTATACTGTGTTGATACATGCAGATACACGTTACAGACAAAAGTACTGGGTCACCTGACTTTTCCAGCTATATCTGATTCTTCACCAAAGTGTTACCAATAAGTTAAAATAAACTTTCCTTTTACTTGATCTAGGAGACCCAAACCTAAACAAAAAGCCAGCTAATGAAGATTCACATGGATTGGAGTGGAATATTCCTGACCTCCTCAACCCTATTGAACACCTTTGGAATGAATTGAAATGCTGACTGCACCCCAGGCCTCCTCAGCTCACCTACATCGGTACCTGACCTGAGAGCACTGTATTGCTGTGCAAGGGGATTATTTTAAAGGTGATTGTGTGTAAGCGTAAATAAATAAATAAAGCGTAGATAAATATATCTTTGATATATTCAAGCACCGCTGCTTCTACGTGAATACGACGCATCACAACACTACGGAGACCGAGGCGCTTCCTGAGAGTTACATGAAATATATAGGATTAACATGGCAGAGGTAGAGCTGCGTCTTCCTGGAGACAGAACAGGAAAAAAATGACTGGTTTTATTTCAGCTTTTTTTGCACCATAAATGCGTGTTTGTGAAAGGGGCCATGCGTTAGAAGTCAAAAGGCAATTAAGTAAATTGATAAATCTGTTTGTTTGAAGAACAGAAATAAAATTGGCGGGGATTGGGGGGAATCGTATCGCATTGCATCAGTAGCTGCTTGATATGTATCTTCAATGTATCGTATCTTTGGTTATGCTATCTATCAGTTATCGATCAGTTATAGAGATCACTAATAGGTATAGACTAAAAGAAACCATAAATCGCTGAATAAGCTGGAAAAGTCGTATCGTGTCTCCTGTACGGTCATAACACGTCTTAATACGCGTAAGAACCTCCATATATGGCTGCATAAACCTAAACACTGACGAGGTATGGAAGGCTTTTAACCTACACGCTTCTCTGTCTACACAACGACAATGTGTTCAACAGGGTAGGAGTGTAAAATAAAATGTCCACACACAACACGAGGACACACACACACACACACACACACACACACACACACACACACACACACACACACGCGTATTATATTATTCATAGATTTCTAAACGTAAACACTGACGGATTTTATCTGTGCACCTGAAAGTCTCACAGGCCTACACAGCACGCATGCATTTTTATGCACAGCCACAATGGCTTCACACACACACACACACACACACACACACACACACACATACACACACACGCGAACGTGATGGAGCTGGAGAGAAGCACAGCGCTCTGGGAATATTGATGCTCCGCAGATCCGCTGAAGAAGCTGGATATTAATTAATGTGATGTATGAGAGCAGCGGCTGCTAATTTGGAAGTGGCGATGTATTAAATAACGTACATTAAAAGCTAAATTATGCGGAAATGGAGCCGCTCGCCATTGTTTTCCCACCAACATCGAGGATAAGGTTAGCAAACATGCTGTTAAACCCTCTCCCCAGAGACGGTAATTACAGCTGTGCTTCAAAATCCTGACTGTTTTTTTTTTCCGGGCTGTTCAGCTCTACAGAATGAATACAAGAGGAATGAGCTGCAACATCTCTGTTTTCATTTCAAGACGGATTAGAAAAAGGAGGATCAGAAATCAGGAGTCAACGATGGATAGAATTTGAATAATAGAATAAAAAAAGATTCATATTTGGTAGCAAAGTAAAAAGAATGAAAAAATCAACATGATAATCTTTCAATCAGTTGATTGTCAATGCCAAAAAAAAATATAAAAACACCTTTCATGCATTTTCCTTCTGCTTCTACACAACAAACTATACAGATTTCCTCTGACCAACAAATATATAAATGTCCACATATTAGTTATTACAGAATTAATGAAGATCCTTTGTTTATGGCTCCTCACCTCTTTAATGATTTCCAAAAATTGCTGATTGGACCCGGGACCACATTTAATTAGAAGGACGCCTTCTGGTTCCTCTAGAGTTCTTTAGAAGGTTACTAGCCCAAGTTTTCTAATGTGGTTCTCCTGGGGGGAAAAAATATATCAATTCTAATGTACCCTTAAACACCCCACATGAACATGCTACCTTTTTGATATGAGTAGACCAAAGCTGGTTTTGGATGGGGTTCGCTTTCTGAAGAGGTTCTATGTTACATCTGTAAAAAAAAAAAAAAAAAAAACATCCATTATCCATCAAATCAAATGAAGAGATCCTGAAAAAGAGCCTTAAAACTGTTTTTTTTCCCCTTAAGAATGCCCAGTGATAAGGCCTGAGGAAATGTGCAAGAAAATGTGGTGTCCGGATAAAGGATTGCGGTTCAATGCTGAAGATCAGACTCTTTAAACATGCTCTGTAGATGCTGGAGAGTTTCTAAAATGGCCTTTCACCGTGATTGAATATGTGAGCCAATAAAACGGTTCACGAGCCCAAATCAATACGGACCGGAAAGAGTGTTCTGAGCTCCGGAGCCCGAATATCATCCCGAGATAACTGTTGTGAGGTCACGCAAATACTCGCAGTAGGGAACCGAGGTTAGTTTTAATCACCGAGGGGGTTGGTAACCCTGCTTCATTCGTTCTTCACCCTCCGAAAAACCAATAAAGAAGATCAAAATCATGTCCAATTCCACTTTCCATTTCGATCACACCGGCTATATTGATCATACATTCACTTATATCTTCCTGGTTATTTATATGGTAATGAGGAACATCCTCGTCTTCTTTAATCTCGACTTTTTTCGCCAGTGTCTCCGACACGAGGAAAAAAAAATAGCTGGGAAATGATGGATACTTCAAAATTGCTTATAAATATGCATACAGAACATAGCTGTATAAACAAATACGTGCTTTCTGTTGTCTTTCCTTTAGTCCATAGAGTAAAAGGAAGAAAACGTCCTGAAAAAACTCGGACGTTTTGAAGGTTCCTCTACAGACTAGAATACGGTTCTGATCAGTGTAGAAGACGGCGTGGAAGCTGACACACACTCCGGCCCGGTGGGATACGCCTGCAGAATCTGCGATGCGTCGTATGGAAACTGATGCAAAGAAAAGAAAAGAGACCCGAGATCACGATCTGACATTTCGCAACCAGCGAATATTCGAAACGGCAAACTCATATGAAACCGAACGTCTTCAGAAGAGAAGAAATAAAGAAAGCAAGATAAGTAGAAAGAAAGACAAAATGTGCAAGGGTGAGTGAGTTCAGGAGTGCTGGATGAAGTACATAAACCAAGTAGTTGAGTAAAAGTAGATCCACTCTGTAAAATGTGACTCCAGTAAAAGTAAAAGTGTCCCTTTAAACTCTCACTTGAGTAAAAGTAGAAAAGTTTTTGCCTTCAAATGTACTTAAGTATCCAAATTACTATGATTTATTATGGCTCTAATGTTCCTATTATCATTGTTACAAGAATCTTTTTATCAATTCAGTTGATGTGAAAAGACTCGAATGTGACTCTCAGCACACTGATCTATTAATAGAATGATATTAATGACTCAAACACTGATTGAATTCTATTAGAAATATAACGAGTTCTGCTTGCTGTTGAACTGATGCTGAAGTGTATGTTGGTGATCAGTAGATGCACCGAGCGCCAATCAAAACACGTTTAAAACGGAGCGTGCGCTCGATCCTGGTCGATGCGTGTTTGACCAGTTACGTTTTTATCCTCATAGATAAAAAGGAACGACTGATTTCACAAAATATAGTTGGGTAAAAATTGTAAAATATTTGTCTTTGAAATGCAGTGAAGTTAAAATAAAAGTCTCCCCAAATGGAAATACTTCAGTCAAGTACAGAGAAAGAAGAAAACAAGAACAGAATGAGTGACAAAGAGAAAGAAGCAAACTAGGAGAATAGAGAGAATGAGGAGAATGGAAGGCAGGAAAAAAAAAAAGACAGGAAAATAAGGAGAAGAATGAAGAGAATGAGCAGAAGGAGAAGAACCAGAAAGACAAAGAGAATGAGGAGAAGAATAAAACAAATATGAAGAACTAGATGATAAGAATGGAGAGAAGGAGAAGACAAAGGAATAATGTGCAGTAATGAAATAAAAAGGAGAAGAAAAAAGAGTCCAGGAGGAATGAGAAAAATGGAAAGAGGAAAATGTTGAGAAGGAGCAAAATAAAGATAATGGTGAGAACAGGGAGAAGGAGCAGAACAAGAAGAATAAGAGGAAAAAGGGGAACAAGAAGAAAGAGATGGATAAGACATGAGGAGAAATGAAGAGAATGAGCAGAAGGAGAAGAACGTCTCTAGGTCACGTATGTTCCCTGAGGGAACGAGATGCTGCTCAAGTTTCTGGAAGAGAACAAGAAGGAAAATAAGAATGAGGAGAAGGAGAAGAACAAGAAGAATATGGAGAATAAGGAGAAGAACACGAATGAGAAAAATGAATGAAGAGAAGGAGCAGAAGGAGAAAAATTAGAAGAACAAGAAGAAGGAGAAGAATATGGAGATCGAGAAGAATGATAAGAATGAGGAGAAGTAGAAGAACAAGGAAAATTAATAGAATGAGGAGAAGGAGAAGAATGAAATAAATATGGAGAACGAGGAGAATAAGAATGAGGAAAATGAAGCAAATGAGCAGAAGGACAAAAAACGAGAAGGAGATGAATATGGAAATCAAGGACAAAGAGAAGAACTAGGAGAAGGAGAAGATGGAGGAGTAAAAGTGCAGTAATTAGCCAGAGGAATTCTTTCTCTTTGGTGCAGATTTATTCCTGCCTCACTCTAATCTGCTGTTCCTCGTCTTTTCATTCACTGCCTCTCACCCCAATAAATCTCCTGAGACTAACAGACAAACTGTCATCAGGCTAAAAGTCCTGTCTATCTCTCTCTCTCTCTCTCTCTCTCTCTCTCTCTCTCTCTTTCTTCCTCTCTATATATATTCCTCTCTATCCCCCCCTCTTTCTTGCTCTGATTTGTGAGTTTGTGTTTATGTGGATATAAATCAATGCCATGAAGCTCTTGCTGACTGCCCCGTCTCCACGTCTCCACGCCTCCACGCCTCCACGTCTCCACGTCTCCACTTCTCCACTTCTCCACTTCTTTGTGAAAACACTACACCAAAGCAAACTGAATTCTGATGTGTGATTACTCAGATGAAGATGTTGCTTCTGTAAATGTATTTATGTAACATCGAGGGAAGGAGTCTCCAGCGCCAGAGGCAACACTGTAACTTCAGACATCTTCAGGACAAAGGAGGTTACAATTCTTTGAAAAAAAAAAAGAGAAATTTGGTGAAAGTGTTTATAGCTGCTATAAGGTTAGTCTGAGGTCCCCAACCAATGGAGAGACAGATACTGATGAGGAAAAAAAAGGGAAAAAATAAAACGTCAATAACGTTTAAAAATAAAATAAATAAAAAATAAAAATGTCAAATACGGTTCCATCTCTATGGGAGGGTCAGGTGTTCAAAAACCACATATATATATATATATATATAT
>JAAIIK010020210.1:981035-1017754 GCA_014706435.1 Silurus glanis
TCTCTCTCTCTCTCTCTCTCTCTCTCTCTCTCTCTCTCTCTCTCTCTCTCTCTCTCTTTCTTTCTTCACTCCCAGAAAACAAATTACATTCATAGACCACCTGAGCAACAGACGCCTTCTGCTCCCCGGTGGCTGCATTCAAACAGGACTTAATCCACACACTCGTGCCCCCCCAACCCCCCCACCACCACCACCTTTCAGTCTGGTTCAAAAACACTGATTGACAGCTTCATCGGTGGTGCTGGGAGATGCGTTAGCATGAATTAGCATGTCAAAAATGCTTTACTAACCTTAAAATGTCAAACTATTGCTGTTGGATTTGATACTGAAATGATGGCAGATTTTCTCTAAACCAGTTTTTTCTTATTCCAATTTGGTCCTTTGTTTGAGCTTAAATGTAGTAAATTTTATAAACAAAAAAAGCAAACAAATGACAAATGACTTGTTTTTCCACAAATAAGCAAAAATGACAAGACCACTCACGGCTGTAGTGAATAATGTTGATTATCGCATACCAATGGTGCATTAAGATCAAAGACATTTGAACAGTGGCCGAAAAATGCAAAACCGATGAACAAATCCGAAAACAAATAAACAAATCCGAAAACAAATAAACAAATCCAAAAAGTAATTAATAAATCAGAAAGCAAATAAACAAATCAGGAAACGAATGAACACATCGAAAAACAAATTAATAAATCAGAAAACAAATAAACAAGTCAAAAAACAAATGAACACATCAAAAAACAAATAAAAAAACAAATCAGAAAAAAAAACAAATCAGAATATATATCAGATTATCAGTAGTAGTAGTCATAGTAAGTAGAAGTAGTAGTCATTATAGGTAGTAGATGTTAGTAGTAGGAGTTAGTATTAGTATTTATAATACTAAGTATTAGTGGTAGTAGTAATTGTAGTAGTTAGCATTAGTAAGTAGCAGTATTATTAAGTACGTGTTAATTAGTAGTAGTTAATAGTAATAGTTAGTAATAGTTGTTAGTAGATTTGAGTAGTAATTATTAAAAGTTAATAATAGTGGTTAATAGTTGTAATAGTAGTATTAGTGGTCAATAGTAGTAGATATTAGTCGTAATAGTAGGACTAGTATGAGAATTAGTAGTAGGAATTAGTGGTAGTAGTAATAAAGTAAAGTAGTAGTTACTATTAGTAGTATTTGTTATTAGTATTAGGTAGTGATAGTATTGGTAGTACTAAGTATTAGTATTGTTGGTAGTATTAATAGTAGTAGTTAGCATTAGTAAGTAGCAGAAGCTCTGTTGAGAAGTATTCTCAAGTAAGTGTTAGCTAATAATAGTAGCATTAGCAGATAGTAGTATTAGTTTGTAGCAACTGTTGTTAGTAGTATTTAAGCGTACATCGTGCGCTGCTGCCTGTGCCTGTTGCGCAAAATGTTAAATATTTTTACAATTTTGATGTAGCGCTCTCGTCATCGTAAGATCGAAAAAAATCGATTGTAAAATTTAGTTACAATTAGTATGCAGTTGATAATAGTACTAGAAATGTGTAGCTGTAAAAGTAATATCAGTAGTAAGTATTAGTAGTTAATAATATTAGTTTTATTAATAACAGTAGTTAGGATTAGCAGTAGGAGTAATAGCAAGTAGAAGTAGTAGTTAGTAATGGTAGTAGTAAATATGATTACTGCTAGTAGTAGTAATAGTATTAGTTAGTAGTAGAAGTAGCAGAAGCGGTAGTAGCAGTAATATCACGTTAGTGCTCATTACGTAAGTTGTAGATTGCAATAATGGCTAGCAGTAGTTTTTTTATTCTGAGCTCAGGCTCAGCTGAGAGAAAATGTTTCTTTGTAGATTTTTGCCAGTATTACAGTAAATCTTGGTGATTATCATGTGACTAATCTGCAGGACACTTAGAAACCCAAGAGTCGAGAACTATTGTACTATTGAGGTTCAGGTCCAGCATGAACAATTACTAATGTCCTAACAGATGGCTTCAGTCAGGGAATGTAATGTGGACTGGAGAATTGTTTAATGGCATACAATATTGATGAAATCGAATCAGAAATAAATATCAGCGCATGTGTGCGGTGACGGTGCGTTTCCAAACTAAAAATATATTTGTATCTCTTTCAGTTGCATGTGTGTGTTCAAACCTGTCTGAGCCAGAGAAGGGCGGAAAGTGAGACTAAGCCCTTCAACCCCAGTTGCCTTAGCAACAGCATCAATAAGACCGGCCGAGCCGGATCCACTACTGTGCTTTGTTTCACAGCAGCACTCATGGGGAGTCTTGGTATTAAACACACCTCCACATGTGCTTTCGATCGTACACACACACACACACACACACACACACACGCACACATCAGTGACTTTGCTCTATATGTCCTGTTCTTATTATAACCTCTACCCACTGTATATAATATACTGTGCATTTACATTTGCGGCATTTAGCAGACGCCCTTATCCAGAGCGACGTACAAAAGTGCTTTGAGTCTCTAGCAATGAATAAATCTACACTGGTACACCAGATTACAAACTTAATATAAATATAACTCTTGAGGTCCTCTCATTTTAGAGCTGTGTAGCTGAAAAAGGACAGAAGGGACTTTGGAGTTTCAATGTTTTCAATTCTTCATTCTGATTTGTCAGAAAGTTTTAATTAAATTTCATATAAAGTTAAACCAATTGTATAATTGTTGCTATGGTGAAGTTTTTGAAAAGTACAGAGATGTAGATACAGTATAACATTTAGGGAACGACTTCTCAGTGGCAGTGAGACTTGAGAGTAACCTGAAACTCTTGAGGAAAGGATTGTTTACAGCAGCTAGGAGATAACCTGAGCTAACAATCTACAGTACATCACTGTAATATTGTAACTATAAATAGAAAATAGAATTTTTTTAAGTCATCACTGCTAAACTTTAAATCTGTACAACTATCAGTGTCTCTGTCATATCCATACCCATCCCTTTCTGTCTTATTTTGTATATATATTTTATAGTATAGTATTTTTTTTATTATATTCTATATATTAAACTTCATAGTTTATACTTAATCTTTTATACATTATATTTTTTATTTATTTTCATTCTATTTCTATTTTTACAGTATTGGACGGTCTGAAAACAGCATTTCACTACATGCGGTCTATACGTACTCTTTATGATGAAAATTTGATTGGATTTGATTTGGAATGGTACATACGGTACCAATCTTACAGTCAGGCGTCCACAAACCTTTGTCTATATAATATATCTAGGCTCCTGCAACATAAGCATTAGTTTGACACCAAATATTACTTGAAAATAGATTCAATAAAAAAAAAATTACAAAAAATATAAAAATGTTTCATATAACCTGCTGTAAAAAGTTTCAACTATATGGAATAAGTATGAGGTATGATCTGAATAACATGTTATAAATTAAAATAAATGTTGTGTATGCGTTGTTCTGATGACTCCTCCATGCAGATCATGTTTGTACAACAAAAGATTTGTTTCTAGAAGATAGTAACCATGTGCTGATAGATCAATTGCAGCAATCCATCAAAACACAATGAAAAATGGCTATTTCAATATACAAAGTTTTACACGATTATAGAAATGCGGTTAAAAAAAGTAATTTAAAGTTCAATTCAATCCAATTCAGTTTTATTTATTAGAGCCCTCTTTATAATCGAAATTGTCTCATATAAGCTTTACAGAGATAATGCGGTTATAACGTTAGAAAGTTATCCCTAATGATTGAGCCAGTGGTGACTGGCAAAGGGAACTCCAAAGGGAACTTCAAAGGAAACTTCAAAGGAAACTCATCCCCAGGATGACGATGAGTTCCCTTTGGAGACTGGTTTCTTTCAAGGTTTCTTCCTCATACCATCTCAGGAAGTTATTTCCAGTCACCACTGGTCAGTTCAGTCATAGGTGCTTAAATGCAAAACTGTCCAAGCAACCTGTGGTCCTGGTGTTGTGCTGCGGACATTAATTACAGTCCAAAAGTCCATACCTAGACATGGCCACATGATTATTTGTGATTCCTACAGTATTTCTGCTACACACTTGTTAATGCTAGTCAGCAGCGTTTTCTTTTCCCCACTCCACAACTATCTTCTCGGGGGGGGGGGTTTTCGCCACTGTAAAGAAACGTCAACTTTGAACATCTTCAAAAGCCAACGCTTCAAATCTCGCGCAGAATTTTTCAGATCAAGAATGTTTTTATTCACAAAGCACGTGCAGAATAGCAGATGAGGTCCTCTCAGATCAGGTTAGAATTGGGGTGATGAGGAAAGACAGAATGGGACTTTGGAGTTTCTTTATAAGTGCTGCCAGTGGTGTGTTTCATGCTGTATAGCACACGCTTGCTGAAAGACTCGGCGCCCGAGGCGGTGGACGACTCGATGTCCACGCCGGAGTGCAAATTCACAGTACTTTTGGGTAGATTTTTAATGTTCATGCCCTTTGCTTTCAGCAGCGTGTCGCCACTACTACATCTTCTTTTGGAAAGTGTGAAGGTTGGACGAATGAACCGAGCTGGTGTTTTATTACTTTTGAGATTTTTTTGTTCTCTCCTCGGAGTCCATAGATTGTGTTTTACTTGTGCAACTGTGAAGATTAGTTTCACTGTATTAACTACATCAATCATATTATTAATGGAGTAATACCACATACGGTTAGAAAAAAATGTATAAAGTTTTTAATATAAAGTTTTACAATGTTAAAATGCTCTTGTGTATGTACAGTTAAGCCTGTTGCATTTTTCTTTTTTTTTTTCTTTTAAATTTTACTTACATTTACAACTTTTGGCAGATGCTCTTTTTCAGAGCGACTTTTCTCATTCATACAACTGAGCAGCTATGGGTTAAGGGCCTTGCTCAGGGGCCCAGGAATGGCAGCTTAGTGTGGCCAGGATTTCAACTCACAACCTTCAGATCCAAAGTCTAATGCCTTAACCACTAAGCTACCACCTCCACTTATTAATACTTATTAATATTTTATTGTAAATACTATTTTATGTCTGCAATTATATTTTACTATACAACAGTCCCCAACTTATGATGGAGATGCGTTACAATAACACCATTGTAACTGGAAAATATCGTAAGTCAAGACATTGCCTAGTCTCCCCAAGTGTTTGAAAGACTGGTGATCAGTATGGAGTAGTATAAAATTACAGTACATAATATAGCCAAACAAAGCAATTTACTGTAATAAACCGTACAGTATATATGTATTTGGCAGCGGGCGCGGGTCAGGGCTCATGGATGAGTGGACAGAACAAAACAGCCATCACAATATTCCATTGCATGCCATATGCATGTGAGAAATAAAATAAAATTTAAATTAAATGTACTGTTGGAATAAAGATACTGAAGAAAGCAGACTGCTGGAATAAGAAATATGGAATGCAGTGAGTGTTCCAATTTATCCCAAAGTAGTTCAAGAGGATTGAGGTTAATTCAGTTTAATTCAATTCAATTATATTTGTATAGCGTTTTTTACAATGGACATTGTCTCAAAGCAGCTTTACACAGATAAAGTGGTAATAAGGTTACTTGAGAGGAACCAGACTTAAAAGGGAACATCATTCTCACCTGGGTGGCACTAGAGCTCTATAGCAGGCCACTCAAGATCCACTCCAAAGCATATAAAGCATATCTTTGTGCACAGGGGCATTGTCATGCTGGAACAGCAATTAAATGAAATAACCTTGAAATGTCACATATACATTTAACACAATAAAGTTATTTTTTTTTCACATTTAAGGGTTAATGCTTAAGGGCCCAACAGTGGCAGCTTTACTGCAGGGATTAAACAGATGACCTTCTGATCAGTAACTAAGAGTCACAATCTTTGACCCACCACTGCCATGGATTTTGAATATCCCACCTTGGCAGATTGCCAGTGCTGTGGTTTGAACCCCTGACCTTATGATCAGTTACCCAGAGGCTCAAAAATTTAATCCTCACTGTCCATGACGGCTCACAAGCCGTAAGTCATATAAACCCATGACTTATGTCTAGGGTTGCAATGGGGTGGAAATTTTCCAGAAACTTTCCATGTAAACTGCATTTGTGGAATTTTGGAAACATGCCAAGTTGGAGACATCAGGAATTTATGAGAATTTACAGGAATTTATGGGAATTAATTAGAAATTTGGGGAAATTGATATAAACTGTATAATATACAAACATAAATATAAACATTTGTTTGGTTATAAGCTGACATGCATGTAAACTATTCCAGACTTCCAGATAAGCAAGTTTTAAACATAAATATATGTAATATTTATGTAATTTACATGAATACTCGCCATGATGGACGTTTTTTGACATTTTGTGTGCAGGATTTAAGAAATGATGTTATGTTATGGAGAAATGCACAGTGCATGTAGGGGGCGTGGCCTCAGTAACCCTGCAGTAAGTGTGCTGTGTGCATGTGAGTGATGAACGTGCAGGGTAGAAATTCCACTGAAATTTCAACTAAAGCTAAGTTTCCTGTTATTGGCTAACCTGCAATTTTTTAAATTTCAATTTTATTCCTATTAATTCCCGTTAATTTAAATGGAAATTTCCAGTCTTGAAAATTCTTGAAAATTTTGCAACCCTACTTATGACTATATATAAAAATTCAGGCTGAACCTTGTACACAGCTTACTATTCTACTTTGAAGTCTTACAATGACTTTATAAGTATTAGTGCTAAAGTTCTTGGCAAAGAAAGTTCCTTCATTGTGTTTGAGGCAAATGTAATTACAGAGAAAAGTGCTGATGTTCCTCTCCGCTACACCAGAGCACATCGTTGGGACTCAGCCTTTAGACTCGCGGGTGATAATCATATGACATTAATTACAAACGGAAATGGTTGAGTTAGCCTGAGCCTTCAAAAAGCTCAACATCTGCTTGCTTTGGAAAACATGGTAATTCTTTGTGGTTTTTTTGTATCCGACATAGAATTTATGATTCTGCAAAATTCCCAATGTTCTAGGAATGATCTAAACCTTGAACAATGGAATTCAACACTGAAGCTTGAGAAGAATTTAAAACTTTTCAACAAGGCCAAGAAAGCACTGGAGAGGTTTGAGAACTAAAAGGTTATTGTACAACAGTGGCCTAGTCAAAGTTATTGTGTGTAAAACTGGTGCATAGATAAGACCAACCACTGGTTTTATATTGCGACTAAAGGGTGGCTCAAACAAATATTTGATGCGGGGGGTTAAATATTTAGGCAAACAAGTGATTTTGAATTTTATTTTTCATAAAAATATTAAATATTTTCTAACACAAATCCAGCACAACAATGAATTTTGAGTTTCAGTATAATTTCAATGTACCTTTAGATAATTATAGGCACTTGGGTGATGGTCAGGTTGGGGGCTCAAGTCCCAAAACTGCCAAGCTGCCGCTCTTGGGCCCTAGAGCAAAGCCCTTAAGTCTCTTTGCTCAAGGAGCACCATATCATGGCTGACCCTGCTCTCTAACTGCCTAACAAGCTGGGATATGCAAAAAAAAAAAAATTCCCCTGGTTCGGTTTATTGACAAATAAAGCCTGCTTGTTGTTAATTCTATACATTGAGAACATTTCTAGTTCTAGTTGTTTTCTAGTTTATGCTCATGCTGTAAAACTTTGATATTTCCTCCATTTCTTATAAAACAATTTTGTTCTGTTTTATCAAGGCAAACATTTCTACAATTATTTTGATATTTTGATATATTCTGCTATCTCTGAAAGGAAGTCTAGAGTGTTGTTTTTTGTCTAGATTGTTTTATTATCAGTGCATATATTAGGAAGTAGTGACTATTAGTAGAACCAGAACAAAACCCAAAACAATCAGTTCATCAAGAAATGCATATATTATTAATGATATCAGTAACACAGCAACACAGTTATAAAATACATAGGTACAGGTATATTCTATATATTATATACACTCTATGGCCAAATGCATTGGAAAACCTGACTTTTCCAGCCATATGTGGTCCTTCCTCAAACTGTTACCACAAAGCTGGATGCACACAATTGTAAAAGACGACGCTGGATGCTGGAACATGAAATTTTCCCTTCACTTGAACTAGGAGACCCAAACCTCTTCCAGCATGGCAATGCCCCTGTGTACAAAACCAGCTCTGTGAGGATATGCTTTACATGGGTTGGAGTGGAAGATCTCCCGTTATAGAGCTCTGACCTCAACCCTGTTTAACACCTTTGGGATGAATGTGAACGCTGACTGCACCCTCAGGCCTCCTCAACTCACCTACATCAGTATCTGATTTTACTAACACCCTTGTGGCTGAATGACTGTCCACAAATCTCCCCACAAGCACACTCAAACTCTAGTGGAACATCTGCCCAGAAGAGTGGAGGTTATTAGAAGAGCAAACGTGTGGAATGGGATGCTCAAAAAGAAGTGCATACCAACCTTATGTTCAGGTGTCCACAAAATTATTTCTTAGTATTTCTTACGCTTAGTATATTTTAATTCATGTATATTTTATTTGTATTATATTTTATTTTATGAAAGCATGTTCTCTGTTTTTTGTTGTACTCTTGGATATAGAAATATCACCAAGATAAATCACATGAACCTTGAAAATAAAGCAGAACATAAATCTATCCAGAAGTGTTGCGTTACACAGAATATATATTATCTGAGTTTAGTTCAGATTAGACCATGTTTTCTCAGGAGGAATAGAGGATTAAACTCTAACAAAAGGGATTCAAATCAATTCCATACATACAGCGGTGAACAAAGTACACAAACCATGTATGTGAGTTAAAGTAGAGATCCACTCTGTAAAATATGATTTCAATAAGAGTAAAAGTGCTCTCTTTAAAATTTCACTTGAGTAAAAGTACAACAGTATTTTCCTTCAAATGTACTTAAGTATCCGAAGTACTATGATTAATTATGGCTTTACTGTTCCAATTATTATTTTTATCACAAGACTCTTTGCTTAATCAATTCAGTTTATGTGAAAAGACTCGAATGTGACTCTCAGCACACTGATCTATTAATAGAATGATATTAATGAGTCAAACACTGATTGATGTCTATTCAAATTATCATGAGCCCAAAACCTTCTTTTCAACTATTTCAAAAGAATCGTGTAAATGAGGTCACGTGTGTTGTGGCAAGTTCGAGTCTGGAGTTTCTTCCATCATTTATTCCTCTCTGAATGTTCTGCTTGCTGTTGAACTGATGCTGAACTGTATGTTGGTAAAAAGTAGATACACCAAGCGCCAATTAAAACAAGTTTAAAACAGAGCGTGCGCTCGGACCTGATTGGTGGTTTGCTGCATGTTTGACCAGTTAAGTTTTTGTCCACTCATATATATAAAAAGGTAAGAATTTCCCAAAATGTAGTTGAGTAAAAAGTAAGATATATGACTTTGAAATGTACAGTAGTGAAGTTAAAGTAAAAGTCTCACCAAACAGAAATACTTGAGTAAAGTATTCAGTACAATCTGTCACACTCCCTGAGATCTCAAAACTCTGGACTTCTAGTAGTTCCTAGAATTGCAAAGTCCACTAAAGGTGGTAGAACATTCTCACATTTAGCTCCTAAACTTTGGAATAATCGTCCTGACAGTGTTCTGGGCTCAAACTCACTCTCCCAGTTTAAGTGCAGATTAAAAACGTAACTTTTTAGCGAGTTCTACACATAACTCACATCACATATCATAACCTTGTGCTCCAGAACATCTGATCACATCACATTATCAACTTGTGCTGTTAATATCATGAACAGCAGCTACGCTAATTCCTCTCCACTGCTTCACTTTCTCTACTCATCCCGAGGCATCATGAGGTTGCTCCAGCCCCAGTCACATCCCACCTCATGAAGATTGCCAATTGGATCCCACTTCATGTGGAGTTTGGACACTGGACCTCTTTGAGTGTTTAGAGGCTCTGGCATGGAGAAGCTGGTGTTGGAACTGTGATGATCTCAAATGTTAAGCTATTTTATGAGTTGCTCAGTAGCTCCTGGTTCCACAAAGTCAACTGACTGTAAAAGACTGTAGAAAGAACGTTACTCATAATCTTATACTCCAGTACTCATGTTAGTTCTCACTCTCCAGTGCTCTGTATTGTTTAAAGATGTATAATCACATGCTTGATATCACCCAAATGAGGATGGGTTCCCCTTTTGAGTCTGGTTCCTCTCAAGGTTTCTTCCTCATAACATCTAAGGGAGTTTTTCCTTGCCACAGGCTGCTCATCAGGGATAAATGCACATCATTCACCTTAACTCTTAAATTCTGTAAAGCTGCTTTGAGACAATGTCTGTTGTGAAAAGCGCTATAGAAATAAACTTGACTTGACTTAAAGTACAGATATGTGAAAAAGCTACTTAAATACAGTAACAAATTACAATTACCTCCTTACTGTCCACAACTGTGTACATAAGTAGTTAAACACACTTATGATCTTATGTATATACAGTGGCGGGCGGTCAGGGCCAGCAAAGACTTCTCTGCTGGCCTAAACACTATCAGAAGCACCGACCTACATTTACAACCTAAATTCTAATATTTGTTCCATGAAATTGTATTGTTTTATTCCCAACAGTTTATTCTCTTCTTTTCGTAGCATTTGTTTTGGCTGCACTGCTTCCAGTACGTGTATGTCGGATGTTAGATTTGTTGTGCAATCAGATTTCATCCTCTATGTGCTGCCTTGTCCATCTTATCTACCCAGGGCCTTCAAAGTCTGTACTGCTGGCCTTTTTACCTTCGTCTCTATAAGAAATAAATCTGTTTCTTTAACCAATCAGATTTTAAACTCTCCTCACAGGGCAGCTAGCTGGCCCAGAATAGCGTCAGCATTTTTCCATCCTCTGATTGGTTGGTCAGAGGAAAACTGTTACAGCCAAGTTTGACTGGCAAAACACGTCTGTAGCGCTGCACACATTAATACATCAGAGATTGACTTTTTTATGCTTACAGAGGAAGAGAGATTGATTTGGTCTCAGACATTCCTAAAAATCCATTTTGAAGAAAAGCTAGACATCGTGAGGAGGTCGGCCAACCCCGAAGCTAGCTAGCTTGTCTCAGCCTGGGAAAGGGTTTGTTCACCACTTCCAGACCAGTAAATATGAGCGGTACCACTGGTTTACAGCCTCTGGGGAGCGCTGCACATTATGAGTCTGCATCTCTAGGGAGTAGGTTGTATTTCATTTACATTTTTAATGTTTTTGTCATGTTATTAGACAAATATCGATTCTGAACTACTCCAGATGATGTAGGTGGTACAGTTGTGGTTGTAGTGTAGAGGTTTGGAGCTTGCTTTAGTAAAATGGTTTTCACCCTCCATATGTGAAATGCCTTTCTCTCTCTTTATAATACTATGCGTTATTTTATTGTATGGTTGCTATAATTGCGACATGATAGTGGTGGTATTAAGCGGTGAATTAAGTCGGGTAAGTCCCCACTGAAGGCCCAGGTACCAAATGCATGACCCTCAACTGTGTATAAATATACATGCATGCACACATTGCCTTAGGTGTGATCAGGTTGCAGTTATAATTCCCATAAGTGTTTTGTACTATGAGAGTTTACATGCATCTCTATCACAGAAGAGGATCTGAAGAGATGATGAAATGTTTTGTTTCCTGCTTATCTAATCTGCTGCGGTAAGCCATGTCCTCCCGGTCCTCTCGCTTCATGTCGATACTCATAAACACATGAAGCGAGTCTGGCTGCATGTGCCTCTGCAGCTTCTCTCACTGGCATAAGAACCTAATTCCATTTGGTGCATTCATTCTTGCGTTTGAGAAAATGCATTTAATTAAAGTGATATAAATGCAAATGATGATGTGTTTGCTACTCATTAGTTCATGCTCTGTCTACGGGAATGTCCAGAGGGAGCAACACCGAATTCTCTTTTCCCTATGAACATCTTTTTCACGACATAAGCTTGAACGACTTTGAATTCTAACTCACTCCAGTGAGTTCCTTTTCTAATTTGATTTTAGATGTTCAATCTGTCTCCCACCAAACTTCAGAAATGAACCCAGCCAACATTTTTCCTTGGTTCATAATTAATGATATAATTCCTCCCAACTCCTCCCTTAGTGTTCCATCTGGGTCATGGCACCAAGTTGTTAGAAAGTCAGCAAAGATGTCAGCTAAAAGAATGAATCCTCAGATTTGCTGTGTTTATTTGAATGCATGGAATGTCTTCAGGTCAGCCTTTTCACTATGTTACATTTCTACTGAAAGTATGGTGAATGTAAATATTCAGGAGATGAACAGAGATATACAGTGAGAAAGAAAAGCACCCTGAAAATGAAAGCATCCACTGGCTTGTGGTAGCTGCACTCATCAGATTCAACAAACTAATATTTGCCTACAAAAAACAAAAATGGACAAGCACCTTCTTACAAGATACCTCATCACTCCTCACACTGCACTACACTGCCTGAGATCTTCTAGCACTGCTCAACTGGTACCACCTTCTCTCAGGGTAAGAGGCAAGTATACTTTTAAGCTCCTCTCTGTTCTGGCACTGAGGTGAATGAACTTCCCCTAGATATCCAAACAGCGGAGTCACTAGCTATCAAGTGACAGGTGAAGACCTACCTCTTCCTAAAACACTTTAACTAGCACTTTTCCCAGTTTGCTTTGTGTTTGTTTAAAAAAATCTTCTCAGTTGTAGGCTGATTGTATGTTATGTTTGTTATTTAGCAAAACAATGTTGATTTTTTCATTGACAGACTCAAAGCACTTTTGTATGTCGCTCTGGATAAGGCTAAATGGCTTAAGGCTAAATGGAAATGAAAGCAAATATGTAACACGGTCTTTAGAAAAACTGAAATCTTTGTTATCTAGGTTCCCACGTCACTAATTATGTTTTTCCACATCACTAATATTGGTTAATGGGGGGATGTTTTCTCTTACTTTGGATTGGCTAGTAAGATTTGAATGGACAGCTCACGAAGTTGAGACGTCATACAATTTTGGAAAGCGTTCCGTTTATTCATTTACATAATTTAAACACTTAAATTAGCACTTTACAAGTTTGTAGAATTCAAGAGTTATATTTATATTAAGTTTGTAATCTGGCGTACCAGTGTAGATTTATTCATTACTAGAGACTCAAAGCACTTTTGTACATCGCTCTGGATAAGTTCGGGCAGATGGCCTTATCCAATGCGACTTACAATTAAATTATTCAAACAGCTTAGCAGCTATAGGGTTAAGGGCCTTTCTCAGGGGCCCAGAAGTGGCAGGTTGGTGTGGCTAACATTGAAACTCATGACCTTTGTATCCAAAGTTCAATGCCTTAACCACTAAGCTACCACCTCATTCATTGTGTGAGTAGTTGTATTAGATGTAAGTATGAAAAGAAAATGCTACAAAGTGCTGTAACTGTACAGAGAACCACATCCAGGAGTCCAATTTATTAAATTTGTGGATTGCTTAAAAAGAAAAGCATAGAATTAATAAATAATGTCCATTAATATCTTACTAGCCAATGAGAGGTATGCACTCTCAAGCCCCACCCATTGACATTTATAGCATTCAGCAGATACCCTTACCCAGTAAAACTTACTTTTATCTCATTTACAGGCAAGGGTTAAGTGGATTGTTTAATGGCCCATGAAACTGCCAGTCATTGTTCGGAGACCGGTGCTTCTGCTGGTCTCTGCTTGGTGGCTCTCCCTCTGAGGCTGGTGTTTCCCCTCTTTATTGGTGTCTCCAGACTGAAACAGAATGCACTGATTAGTCTCATCAGCTGCAGGTTTTTCTTACCGCTACGTCCCTTTCTCGCTACCCGCTGGCAGAATAATAAACTGTGATTGAATTTCCATACATGTCCAGTCTACCTTCATAAGTTCAGTGTATGAAGTCTGTGAGTCCAAACTTTGCAAAGGCATTAAATATTTGGCAGGCAAAGCCAAGGTATGTTTACCCTGACCATGGTTTATTCTATCACAGAGATTACCTATTTAAGTTGGTATGGAAAAATGTTAAGACTAGTTTTGTAACACCCAAATAAGTCAATGCACCTTCATAATTCAATGCACCAAAAAACATCCTGTCTATAATCGGGAGCTGTGCAGCTGGTGCTATTCTGACCATGTATGTTACCACGGCTGCGATTTCATCATGGACAGCAAGTTCTTTCTGTCATGGAACTGGGCAAATCTGACAAAGAGACGTTCGACATGATTCTGCAGGTTTATGGAGATGCTGCAATTTGTCATTTGAGGTGTTTTGAGTGGAATGGATCCTTCATGTCGAGGATCTTTGTCTACCAGTGACAAAACTTGGTTGTACGGGTACAACCCTGAGACGAAGCATCAGTCTTCACAGTGGAAGAGTGAAAGAAAAAGGGCGAGGAGGGTTCACAGCTCGACCAAGTGAATGCTCATCGTCTTTTTTGACATTCACAGCATTGCGTATTGAGAATTTGTCCCTAGGAGGCAGACCTTCCATAGCAAGTTCTACTGTCAGGTTTTACGGCATCTGAGAGAGGACATTCGGATCTTTGGATCTTTGGCGCGCTGGTCTCGAAACTTTTTCATACCACAATGATGTAATGCATAAGAAATACACCATATTCAAAGATGTGTTGCAATGTACATACATTAACAACCTTAAAACTTTCGCAAATGATTTTAGATTTAGAGTAAATACTGCCCTTGGTCATGCACCAGTCTGCTAGTCCTTGGTAATGTTCTGTTTGCACAGCACAGTTTAGATTTAGAGCTGTAAGTGACTTTGTTGTGACCTTGCCAGGTACTGACATGGGTCATAGACCTGGTTGTTGTTTCTCCAGCCTGCTCAATCAAGCCAGAATCCACATGATTGGTTTGTTCCACTGAGCTTTAGAGATTGGTCCTTTTATTTGCTCTGTCCTCACTTTCCTCTGTGTGAAAAAAAAAAATAAAATTGTGTAAACAGTACTTTGGTCAGCAGCCTGACACTGCTTTTAGTTCCGTATGAGTAGGGATATTGATCGCATAAAACCATGTGGTCCACTCCGTTGCCCTCCACTGTTGTCTTTGATCACGCAGTGTGTGTCAAGAGCAAAGTCATTTACTGTTTACTGGGCCATAGAGACAAACACCCATCCATTAAACTGGCATGGTGGTGTGATTATGGAAAATTTCTGCCTGATTCATCTTGAAGTCCTACTTCTGGATGGAGTTTTCTTCAGCTGGAAAACACTCACTGCTAATGCCGGCTCAACATTACCAGCCTAAACAAACATCAGGCAACTGTGAAAGGGTTAAATACACTTGAAGATGCCATTTAGATGGATTTGGATAAGAGGTCAAACAATGAATCAGTTTTGCTAATTAATAGACACCGATGTTAAATTGCTGGAACTACTGGCTATCAGCAAAAATCCATACCGATAGTTTTTCCGGCTTGTGGTCTGATGCCATTACGAGAGCGGCCTCTAGAGGTGAATCACTGATGCGACGTGCAAATTGTTTTTAAACGTGAGATGGCACTCTGCATGGAAGCACTATATAATATTTATTATTTATTAATTATGAATTATAGAATTATATTTATTGATCAATATATTCATATTTATTTCATTTAGCACATTTTCATGATTGTAACTGTAATCTTGTTTGCTGCTTTTTTGTGTTGTCATTTGTTTAAACGTATATTTTGTTTCCCGGAAACAACAATTTACAAAAAAACTGTTTAATTACTGTAGTATTTTAAACCAGTACACTACGTTTTTTTGTTCAAGTATTACGCCACCAAGCTTTAGTTCATGTTTTCCATCATTCATTCATTCATTCATTCATTTTCTCCCGCTTATCCGTAAATCGGGTCGCGGGGGCAGCAGTCTAAGCGGGCCCCCGCCTTCGACTGCTGCCCAATCCTCACAGCACCGTCCCTTACGGTCCCTCCTGCAGGTGGTGAGCCCACGGGAAGGCGGCCCCACGTCACTCCGACGTCACGGACCTTGATATTTCCCTCGTAAGGGACCCCCGGAGCATAGAGGGTTAAGGGCCTTGCTCAAGGGCCCAAGAGTGGCAGCTAGATGTTTTCCATCATCTATAAGTTTAATAAAGAAGTTCCTATAACTTATTTTCTGTATCTGATGTGCTTATAAATGACCGCTACTACTATTGCAACATTGCCAGAATGCTAATATATAGCTTTTTAAATACTAAACCCTGTTGAATGAAACATTTATAGCTCAGAAGAAATTAAACTCTGGAGTCAAATGCTTTGGAAACACATAAAAGCAAACCCTCATTAACAGCCCTCTGGGCCTTAGATTAGCAGAACAGTTATGCTCGGTTTCCATGTTTCTCTGCTTCTTCCTCATCCGGTTGACAGGCGTCTATGGGATTTAATCAAGGGCTCTGACTCGGTGCTCGTGGCAACTACCGAACAGAACAGAAGAAGAGCAGGAGAATGGGAATAAAGGGTCTTTAGAGCCTGACTGAATTGAAGCGAATGTGAGACTAGCAGCTTCTTTGAAGACTTTCCGTCTAATCCCAGCCTCACCCCGGCTTTGAGTCCCCGCAGCCTAAATCCCAGCTCCTGCCTCGTGCAGCAATGACCCTGGGGCTGTTAGTGGGAAAATAAAGAGCCCGTTTTCTTTTTCTCGAAGGCTTCAGTAATCCACTCTGGTGATACGATAAAAATCTCGATGTTATTGAGAAACTGAAGCAGTGAAATTGAAAAAACTATAGAACAATTACAGTGTTCTTTATGTGATGGATTTGTTGTGCTCGCTTCAATGGAAAAGTTACATCACGGTTTACTGCCTCCGACACGGATACGTCTGGAAATGTTAAGTTCGTATTAAAAAGCTTGAAGAGTAAAGACCACAGATTATTATAGGAATTATTACGAATGCTGTAGAACATACCATGGACATGAACATTGCTAGCTATGTACACTCACTTTATACTGTTCCTGCTCAGTCATGCAGCGATCTAATCAACCACTCATGTGGCAGCAGGACAATACAGAAAAGCATGCAGATACAGGATAAAGACAACTGAGACTCTGAGACTTTATCTGTGGAATGGTTGATGGTACCAAATGTGTATTTGATAAGGTTTTGTGTATTTGATACACAAAATTCACGGTACATACTTTGGTAGTCAAGACATGGTTCGGTTAAATTTTGGTACAGCTAAAGAGGTGAAATGCAAAACAATTGAAAAATAAAATGCCTGCTTAGTTTAAATAAAAAATTAAATATATAAGAATAAAATAGAATAAATCAAATGAATACACTTTTAAAAATTATATTGATTCAATTGATCAAATAAAAATGTAATTAAAGGAAAAATGTAATTAGTTTACTAATACAGATGTGTATAAGTGTAAGGGTTTACATTACATTACATAGTAGTATTAGTATTACATTATTTCTTATTAATATAATATTTCAATATTTTTATACTATATTAATAAAAAAATAGAAATATTATATGAATTTAATATACAAATATTGAAATATTTTATTAATAATATAATTTTCAATATGTTTATATTATATTAATATATTAATATTTCAATATACTCTTTTGATCTGTTCTACTTATTTCAGCTTTAATAAATTTCATACTTCAACAAAATGACTGAATTTAAGAAACATAGTTAGTTAATTAAACTAAATTAATTAAACATACCGCGCTCAGGCATCACATTATGTTTTTTTTTGGTAAGCATACTACTGCTGGAAGGAATGAGGAAAAGATGGACGCAGTAAGCTGAGTTTTTTGGTAGCTGTGCATCTCTAATTAGCATCTCAATCCCACCCCTTCCTCCTCCGAAAAGTAGCATCGTGTGGATGAAGGTCCGTAGTGAGATCATTCACACGTTTATGTGGACTGGTAGAGGGATTTATGGCCCAAGAGGAAGAGACTGTCAAAAATCCAATTTCCCTAATTATGCGTTTTACGGTTGTTTTACAGAGCACTGTAAAAAAGTTTGTGTATATCTTCTGCAAGGTTTAACATGTTTACAGTTCAGAATTTTATTTTTTTCGGTTTATAGGAAGTTTTATCCCACCCCTCTCGAACCCATTACAATTTCATTGGGTTTGGGGATTTTTATTCCGATTCAGATTATGTCCCGGTGCTGGTTCGACACTGTTCCTTCCTTGGCCCACTTTTGATAGGTAATGACCACAACAGACCGGGAACAGCCCACAAGAGCTGCAGTTTTGGAGATGCTCTGACCCAGTCGTCTAGACATCACAATTTGGGCCTTGTCAAACTTTCTCAAAACCTTATTGTTGCCCATTTTTATCAACTTTGAGGACAAAATTGTTACCTGCCATTTATTCGTTCCATTTATTTATTTATTAATGAATTCATTCCATCCATCCTTAATTCATTTACTCCTTCAGTCATTCTCCATTTAAAAGAAACGTTTGAAGCTGTACATAAAGCGCAAAAGAATCAGTAGCGCTAGAGTGTCGTAACAACGTTGGCAATGACAGGAAGTGGCGGCGATTTCGCACATGCGCAGAACAAAACCTGAGTTTTGTCCTGTACCGAAACAGTTTGGTTAGGAATACGTGTACCACTACCCCCAAAAACTGCTGATCTCCTGCTGGGATTTTTTACACACAACAGTTTGTTGGGTTTATACAGAATGGTAGACAAAAACAAAACAAACAAAAAAAGTCTATTGAGGGGTTCTGTGTGTAGAAATGGCATGTTGATGAGGAAATTTTCAAGACAAATGAGCAAACTGGTTCAAACTTACTATGAAGATGTACTGCAGTAATTCAAATAGTCATTCTGTCATGAACAGAAAACAATATCAATGTGTCAAACTTTCAGGTGGATCCCTTGCTATGTTGAATTCCACACTTTTCAGCCCAGAAGTGGAATCTGAGACTTTGTTTTGTACAAGCACATTCCCTCGCAGGGTTTAAAGTCATTTTATGAAGTGGCCATTTTATGGCCTGAATGTCACCAGAAACACTGCTGTTAAATTTTGCCCTTTTGCCAAAGATACATTTTTGAGACAATGGAACTAATAAAACAAATGAAAGTCTGGTGAACGCCTCGGTAGGTGGTGCCGTGCTCGATCCATCATCCTCGGTGATGCAGACCCTCTCGCGAATGTGACCCGCGGAATAAGCCAGCTGTTTCCGTTCCAAAAACGTGAAAAAAAAAACAAAAAAACTGAGGCAGGGGGGCGAAACGGCAATTGATTAGAGAGGCATTAATCAAACAGAGGGATTATCCCTTTCCATTCCTAAAGTAAACCAATTACGAGTCTCATGCTGGAGGAGGCTGGCTGAGCAATCCGTTTATACACATGACATTACGGGAGAATGAATGAGGAGGTGAAAGAAGGGACAAAAAGCCTGAGCTGGATGGTGAGACAGAGGGTATTGGGGGGGTTTAGAAAGATAATATTGACCATTAAAGTTAATTGGGAAAGGTAGATGAGAGGCAGTGATGCATAGCCGCAGCACAATTTCTGTTTCTTGCGTTGGGAAAAATTGGTAATGGAGGATCGGCTGTTCACCTTTTTAATGGTGCTCATTGATTTAATAGTAATGCTGATGGTCTCTTGCTCAAACTTAATGGTCCTTCACAGTTTTAGTGGAGCTAAATTAACCTTGTTAAAAGGTACCTCCGCTTTTCAGCACTTCATAAAGTTCTACTAAGGTCACTTGATTTCCACATAGTCATATATCCTTAACTGGGAGGACAGCCCACTTTATAGCCGCTAATGGTCTATTCATTTGGTCTAAATCCGAAACTATTTTCTTAATCATCACTCTGATGTGGCGCTAATGAAGAAGGCGAGATTTCTTTTTTCTTTTGTTTTATGGCCGATGTATAATTGCTTTGTCTTTCAGAGGTTAAGCTCTTTCAAAGCCAGCAAAACCGAAGCATGTTTTTACTTGCTTTGCTTTTAATTACCATGAAAATCATAATAAAGCATTTTCAAACAACTCCCAGAAACGGGGATTAAACGCTCAAGACATCTACAGACAACTTCAGAATTACCGCTGACCCATCTTTAACCTTTGGTTCTCCAAACATTGAGCTGAAATATGTTGCAGTGCCTCCTGTAAAACTTGTCAAAAAACAAAAAACAAAACAAAACAAAGATGTTCTTCACTAGTTGGAGATGTCATTCTTTCTTGTGATTCAGTTCATCCCAGAGGCAGCTCAGTAGGATTTAGGTGCAGTGACTGGGCAGGTCATTCCATGATCGATAACAGTTCAGACGTACACTTCAGCTCGTCGTCTTGTTGTGTGGTGAAGTCGGTTCCAAGCAGTCCAGACAGAATTACATGATGTAATGGTGATGTATGGAATGGTAGCCATGTTGGTTCAGGATTTTTTTCACCTTCTGGAATAAGTCTCCAACCTTCCCTGATCCAAAACAACTCCAAACTATTAAGCTTCCACCTCTATGTTTGACTGTGGGGGTGAAGCAGTCTGATCACATCTTCTGTTAAAGCTAAAAATGACAAATTTGTTCTCCAGTCCAATTCTTCCAGTCCAGTTTTTGCATGTTATCGAGTTTGTTGCATAGAAGCATAATGAGCATGCACCATTGTTTGTGTCTCAAAAGCCATTAAAGACCAGGTGCTTTTAAACATTTGTTGAAAACGGTCCAGATACACTATTCCACAAACATATTCCCGACCAGCATTACTGAACAACTCCCAGAGCCGATCTCTAAATGCTTAAGACTTTTACAGGCAACTTTAGAAATACCGATGAACCATTTGTAACCTTTGGAAGCAAAGTTTCCTCTTGAGAAGCTCGACTGTTGGCTTATTCACCGTTTATTTTTTCAAGAACTCTATGAGCGCAATTGCTACATGGTGATGTATCATCAATGGTTTGATCGCACTCCTGAAATCTGAGGATGGCGTCATGAATTCTGACAAGTACCAGGATTGTAAGTCCAAGATCTTATTGCCTTTGGTAGGAGGTAGGGCTGGGCGATATGACAAAAAAATCAAAATCAGATTTTTTTTCTGAATGTTTGACCAAATCACGATTCCTTTTATGTGTAACTATTCAACTTAAAAACTTTACTACAACAACATGAGTAACGTAACATTCTCTTTATTAGTCATTTTAAAAAAACATCTGGTTAAGGAACATCGTATTTTTGGTGGACGTGCCATAAATAAAGTGGTCAATATGGTTTAAACAAATGTAAAACAAAATCTCTAGTTAAATACACTGGTCGAGATAAAATGTGTGAATTCTTACATATTTTGATTGGATGAATTAGAAAAGAGGTGATAAATATCTTGGTTGGCTAAAGTTTTTAAGATATGTCAAGATAAATATATATAATTATCTATAAACAAGCGAGTATATTTGCCTTCGGGGGGAGGGGGGGGGGGTGTCTGATGAACATGATGCCTCATGTCAAGTCAAGTCAAGTCAAGTTTATTTCTATAGCGCTTTTCACAACAGACATTGTCTCAAAGCAGCTTTACAGAAATCAACAATCAAGGTGAATAGTGTGCATTTGTCCCTGATGAGCAAGCCGTGGCGACAGTGGCAAGGAAAAACTCCCTTAGATGTTATGAGGAAGAAACCTTGAGAGGAACCAGACTCAAAAGGGGAACCCATCCTCATTTGGGTGACATCAAGAGTTTGATCATAAATCTTTCAACAATACAGAACACTGGAGAGAGAGAACTAACATGAGTACTGGAGTATAAGATTATAAGTAAATGTTCTTTCTACAGTCTTTGGTATAAAAGTAGGAGCTACTGAGCACAACATTTGTGATTATCACAGATCCAGCTTCAGCTTCTCCATGCCAGAGCCTTTAAACACTCCAGGAGGTCCAATGCCACACATGTAGTGGGATCCAATTGGCACTCGTACATCTGTAGATGGTTCGGGATGTTTGCAAGTTCGGCATCTACTTCTCCATGATCACCCATAGGTCCATAATCTTCACGAGGTGGGACGTGACTGGAGCTGGCCAAACCTCAGAAAGCCTCGGGATGGGGAGAGAAAGAGAAGCAGTGGAGAGGAATTAGCGTAGCTGCTGTTCATGATATTAACAGCACAAGTTGATAGTGTGCATGTGATCAGATGTTCTGGAGCACAAGGTTATGATGTGATGTGTGTTCTGTGTAGGCTTTGCTAAAAAGATACGTCTTTAATCTGCACTTAAACTGGGTGAGTGTGTCTGAGCCCCGAACACTGTCAGGAAGACTATTCCAGAGTTTAGGAGCTAAATGTGAGAATGATCTACCACCTTTAGTGGACTTTGCTATTCTAGGAACTACTAGAAGCCCAGAGTTTTGAGATCTCAGGGAGCGTGACGGATTGTAGCGTGTTAAAAGACTGGATAGATACATGGGAGCCAAACCATTTAGTGCTTTATAAGTAAGAAGTAGTAGTTTGTAGTCTATTCGAAACTTAACAGGAAGCCAGTGTAGGGACGATAAGATTGGGGTTATATGATCGTATTTTCTTGACCTAGTAAGAACTCTTGCTGCTGCATTCTGAACTAACTGAAGCTTGTTTATTAATGATGCAGGACATCCACCTAGTAATGCATTACAATAGTCTATTCTGGAGGTCATGAGCGCATGGACGAGCTTCTCTGCATCGGATATAGACAACATATTTCTTAACTTAGAAATATTTCTAAGGTGAAAGAAGGCTGTTTTTGTAACTTGGTTGATATAATTTTTAAAAGATAAGTTGCTGTCTAAAATAACTCCCAGGTCTTTTACCGTTGAGCTAGTAGTTACAGAACATCCGTCTAACTGCAGGCTGAGATGCTGGAGCTTCTGTGTACTAGTTTTTGGGCCGATGAGCAAAATCTCTGTTTTATCAGAATTTAATAGCAGAAAGTTATGGGTCATCCAATCTCTTATTTCTTTAACACACTCAGTTATGCGAGTTAATTGAGCTGTATCGCCTGGTTTAGATGAGATATATAGCTGAGTATCATCAGCATAACAATGGAAGCTAATTCCATGCCTTCTAATAATATTTCCTAACGGAAGCATGTATATTGTGAAGCATGTATATTTGTTCTACCTCATAACTTCGGTAGAACAAAAACGGTGCCATATTAAAGTTTATACATTTATCGTAACTTTGGGACCTAACTGTAATTTATTGGTCTTTTATTGCAAAAAATATTTGTTTTGGTCAGATGTACGCATCATACAGTTACTTTTGTTTGTCCAAGGAACAGTCGCAAGATATTTTCCTTCAGAAAACAAGATGCCTTAAAACTTGGTAAACAACGCAGATAACTTCTGCTACATTTGTGGCGAGGTTACATTTGCATCTCCGAAGTGCAGTATGATGGCAGTGGTTTAAAAAAAAGATATACCACCTGTATTTTGAATGCAAAATAGGCGATTAGGACAAGAGTTGGTGCCCGCATTATTGTTGCAGTACATCTGTTACTTATCTGCGTCATCGGCTAAACAAGAAGGAAATGTCCACACCGAATAAAGTTTCAACCCTGTTGATTAATAAGATGTTAAAGCTTGTATTCCAAAATGATCTGATATTCACATTATATTTTGTAAGCTTTTATATTTTTTGTAACTTTAGGACACAGCAAACTGTTGGCTTGTTTTCATCTCTTAACTTTTAGAACTTTCTTCCGATTCAGCTTGATGTCTGTCGCAAATGCGCCAATAAACGAGTGGTGCTGCGGCTACCGGTTGCAACAGAATTTCAGCATATTGTGCATTTGACAAAAGTTTGTTTCTCTCAAATCTGGAACCTTCCAACCCACAAAGGAAACGTTAACGCCTTTCATTGGCAAAAGGTCATCTTGCCGTGAAGAGCTTGTGATGTTAGATGATATTTTCACTTTACATTCCTTCATAGGATTCTCTCACACATCAGCGGTTAATTAGGCACGCCACCGCGTGGTCAGACGATACTGTCTCTTAATTATTCCGCCATTGAGGCAATAACAAGGTGTCTGATTGGATGCGTGCGTCAACATTTGTATTCAAAATAGCGATACATCGATTTAAGAAAAAAATTTCATCATCTTAAGATGTAAATTTGAAATCATTTAAAAATAAATAAAAATGAAAAATACAAATACAAATAAATAAATAAATAAATAAATAAATAAATAAATAAATAAATAAATAAAATAATCGCCCAGCCTTATTAGGAGGTCAAGGCAAAAATTGCTGTTTGGTATCTGAACCCAAAACATTTATCAATTGTACCAGAAATGCTTGCAGTGACTGTTCTATCTCAGTCTGGAATGGAACCTTATAAAATGTATAAAAAAAACTGTTCTTCATGGATTAGTGTCTAGAGGTGCCTTGTTATGTTCCCATGGGCCAATTCTTTATGAAAAGTGAGAATACAGCAATCACAAGTCCAAAATCTCAGACACAAGGTGGTCTCAGTTCTCTTTAGTGTAAACTCTTGCATGGTTTGATTGCAGTCCGCAAATGTTTGTAGATGCACATTGTGAGCAGCTAAACTGAGCCAAGAAGCACAAATTGAGCCAAAGGTCAGAGCTGTAGAACTGCAGAAATGCCATATGCTCCGTTTTTGTTTTTTTGGTTTTTTTTGGTGCCCCGGTGTGATTTCTTTTTTATAATTTCAACAAGGACTTAGTATTGATTTGTTCACTACTTTTTCACTCCTGGTTTTTTAACCACTGAATGAAAGTTTAAAGAGGATGGTTCCAGCCCTGTTCGACCCTCCACCAAGGATTTTAGGTTGAAAGGTCAGCTCTAAAGCAAAAGGATCAGATTTGCTCAGATTCAAACCTTATAGATAGGCTGATCTGAAATTTTGAGATGTTAAACAATCAGGAAGTGCTGTGACTCTTTCCGAAACAAATGAATAATAGATGGAGTGTGAAAAAAAGGAGACGTTTAATGTTTTAAATGAAAAAATATATACGATTATAGCATTCCTGTAAGATTCAAATCTAACACTGTTTATATTTATGACTTTTGGGAGACCTTTTTATCCAGAGCACCTAAAAACTAAGCAGTTAGGGGTCAAGGGCCTTGCTCAAGGGCCCAAGAGTGGCAGCTTGGGCTACATCTACACTAATCCGGATAAATAAAAAAACAGCATTTTCATCTATAAACACTGCGTCCACGCTTCGAATCGTTTCCCAAACGTTGCTTGTCCATAATGAAACGTCTGAAAACGGCTTTTTCAAATGTATACACTTTGCTCAGAGTGTTTATACACTTTGGACAGACTGGAAACGTTGTATTAGTGTAGACTTTGGTAGTGCTGGGATTTAAACTCACAACTTTCTAACTTCTTAACCACTTAGCTACCACTTCCCTCTTTTTATTTCAAAGTTGACATTACAGTTATACCTCGGTAATCTTCGGCTGCAAAACCCGTCAAATTCAATAAATTCAAATTCAACCCGTCAAATTCAATGTTTAGGCATTTTTCACATTCTCAGAACTCGACACCGACTCTCGCAATGAAACTCGTGTGCAATTCAGTCTCTCGGAAAAACAGATGAATAAAAAAATTGTTAAAAATGTCTTTATGCATTTTCTTTATTGCTTACACTCTTCAAAAAAATACTTATTCGGTATTACTATTAGCATCTTGCTACCTTAAAATTTGTTGTTTATTCTGCAGCAAAATCTTTCTTAACCTCCTGGTAGAGGCAACCAAGTTTTGGGTTTAAATATTGTGTACTTTCGTTTAATAATGGTCACCATAAGTGATGCGTGGAGGATGCGTGTGCGTAAAAAAACAGATTATTAGTATAAATATCCATATACAGTCAACTCCACAAGGTAACCCAAATTTATGAGCATGAAACAGGCACACAAGGTGGTAGCAAAAAGTTTCGAGACTAATGGTGTAACTGTTGCTATTTTGACCTCGTGCATTCTCACGTCTCAATTTCATCATGGACAGCAAGTTAGAACAAAGAGCAAATGTGAAATTCTGCGTGAAACTGGGCAAATCTGCCACAGAGTCGCTCGAGGTGCGGAAGACCTTTGACGAGCTCAACCCCCGAAAATGTTGAAACCATTCAGCAACTTGTGCATGATGATCGTCGGGGAACAATCCACATGATCTCGCCAGATTCGGCTCCTCCGGAATTCAACCTCTTCCCGAAGAGGTTCAACTCACTGTTTTTTACACCAATGCGGAGATCCAGCACGAATTGTAAAAGGTGCTTCACATGCCTCGAAAAGAAGACTTCCAGGACACATTGCAGAAGTGAAGAGAATGCTGGGAGAACTGTATTGCTGAGCAAGAGGAACATTTTCTGCGTGTAAACGTAGACAAATTTAAGCACTTTCTTGTAAACAGAGCTAGTGTCGAAACTTTTTGATACCACCTCGTAGACAGGGCAATTAGCATCTATCTAGACTATGATAAAGATGAAAACGAGGAACCAAAATGAAAAGCTTACTGAATGCAATACTTCAGAACTTGGAAGTAATCAGAAATCAGACATGGAAATGGAGCCAGATGTGAAAACACATAAACAGGTGAACCAATAATGAGACAGGGGAGGAGATGTCATGCAAAAACAAACAACATGGCAATGAGCACAAAGACAGAGATGCGGAAACCCGGACCAGTGCGAGATCAAACCAGGGTCCAGACCAGAGGTAAACTCCAGCTAGTGATACTCTGTGGGATGGTTTATTTCCTGACAAAAATAAAATCATTAATAGGCTGAATTGTTAATGAGTAATTAAGGTGTGAATTAAACCCATTTCATTATAGGTAATAAATATAAGTATTCAAAAATCTTATTACAAATTATAATGTTCATATTAGAAAAAAAGTCTCATATTCCTGACGGACAGCAGAACCCTGTTTCCACAGCTCACGAATAAACTGTTCCATGATTCATCAAATGTGGGAAACATTTTGTCGCACATTAATACAAATTGTTATGTTATAATAACTATTTTTTCCATCCGAACGGCGATACTATATCGCATGAATATTCAACCCGATTGAGTCAGAACAGCGGGGTGTAACGAGTCTAATCCATCCTGCTTTCACTCCGCTGCTGCGAGACGAGAATACAGATCTCTCGAGCAAACATCAAATTCCAGCCTCGGCACCACGTACGAGTCGAGCTCCTGAACTCTGAGGGGTTTTTTTTCTTTCTTTTATTTTTGCCCTCCGCTGCTTTTCTAATAACAGTTTCATGACAGCCCGTATTGCTGTTTAAATATCCAGATCCCTCTCGCTGCTTTTATGCTCCATTGATCCGTTTCGCCTCAGACAGGGTGAGCTGAATTTAAAAAGGTCACCGTGCGGCTTTATTAATGGTTTGTCAAATATCAAAGATCTTTATTAGCATTTTAACAACATTGCAGGCACATTCTATACAAAACCGTCGTTATCCAGGCATGACTCTGGCACTGACACCCGGAGAATAGATCAGTTAATGCACGTATCGGCTTCTCGAGGGCTCTTGAGCTTTATTCTGAGGGATCATTTACCACTCTAGGTCATTGAAATACACAAGTCATATTTTGGGGTGCTGGGTGGGTTGCATAATTAAAGTCAAGCGTGTGACCTTCTCTAAGTGTTTAAATATCAAGCAGGATTTGCTGAGCTTATGCAAAACTTGGTTGGCTTCTCAATCACCTGGGATCATTCAACTCCAGAATCATTTTCAACCCTTTTAAATGGGATTCAAATCTAAATAAAACACGCAAGCAGCAAACTGAGAATCATTGAGCTGCACATTTACAGGCGTGCTACAACTGTTGCTTAATCAATCGCCATAAACGTAAGGAATTCAAGAGCGATTTGTAGTTTCACTCAAGATGTGTCAGGAAGTGGATTCTTTTAGTGTGTACGTTTCGATTATAGTCCGTGCCAACTGTGTGTGTGTTACTAAAATGTTACATACTTGAACTCAAACACACACACACACACACACACACACTCAATACTCATTTCAATTCATACACATCCATGTCTACAGCACCACCTATATTATATTATAACTTTTTTTTCTTTCTGGTTTTGCACCCCTACTCCATTGCTGCTGTTGCTGTTTTGCACAACATTTTGTGTTTATGTTTACAAGTTCAATCGCCTGCACTGTCTTGCACTGTCTTGTGTTGTTTTTGTCATGCACCGTTTGCACTCGGTTGCACATGATGGACACTTTACTTTAGTCCTTAGCTCTGTGTTCTCTGTGTAGCTCTATGTGGTGTGATGTAGCACCAGGGTTCTGGGGAAACGTTGTCTCATTTCACCGTGTACTACGTCAGCTATATAAGGTTAAAATGAGAGTAAAAGCTTCTTGACTCTTGACTTGTGGAGGAATTATCTGACCATTGGAGGAAAGGTCTACCATGGTGTCGAGATGATTTCAAAATCTGGTGTAGGAGTAGGCAGTAATTATATAAGCAATCTTATGGAGACCTAACCATAAGATTGCTATGTGCTTTTTAAACATTACATTCTACATTTAGTCCACATTTACTGTTATAATAAGCTCCACTCTTCTGGGAAGATGTTCCACTAGATTTTGTGGAGTTTTGTTTTAGAGTCATTCAGACACAAGGCTGTTAATACAGTCAGATATCGATGTAGGTGAAGTGAAGAGACCTGTGGTGCAGTCAGTGTTCACATTCGTCCTGTTCAATAGAGTAGAGGTCAGAGCTCTATAGCAGGCCATTCAAGATCTTTCACTCCAATTTGTATGAACCATAATCTGTTTTGATAACGATAAATGGTCTTGAACAAAGACTGTTCTAAGAAAGTGTCAAAGAAGTGTCTACTAAAACCCAGCAAATAGTCTCTCCACAAGTTTTGAAAAAGCTTTCAGGTTGTTGAAAGAAGACCAAGAAAAGTCCAAAAGACTTAGAGCTGAGATTAAGAGATGAGACTGGGAGCTAAGACTGAGAGCTGAGAGTGAGCAGAAACTAATTATGTTGAGGTCAAAGCACTATAGAAATAAATCCTTCACTTCAACCCATGTAAATTATATCTTCATGGATCAGGCTTTGTCATGCTGGAACAGGTTTGGTTTTCCTAGTTCAAGTTCATTCTAAACAATTGTGTGCCTCCAACTTAATGGTAACTGTTTGGGAAAGAACCACAAATGGCTGGAAGAAACAGGTGTCCCAATACTTTTGTGTCAATCTAAGAATTTTAACCATATTATATAACTTAAGACCAGTAGGTGTCACTGGCAAGAAATCTGTTGTATAGCCACTGACCATGGTGCTGAAAATGGCAACCAAGTTTATGCCAATGGGCAAAGTCATTGCTAAGATACACCCTCATGTCGGTTTGGCCACTTCAGATTGGTCAGGCTGATTTTGTATAAACTGCTTGGAATATTCTGAATTATTTAAAAATGCTTAATTTGGAGAGGACTTGTTAAATTTGTTGACGATTGTACAATATTTCTAGGAGGAGCAGCAAATGTTTTTTTTTTTTTGACAAACTCCAAGTTAAAATGATTGGGAAAAACTACGTCAGAACTTTTTAAGACCTTAGTAGACTATTAAGAATGAAATTTAAGACCTAATATATGTCATAACATGAAAAATACACACAAATACGTTTAGAGCAACTGGTCTTAACCAAACTCTAAATTCATTTTTTTCAAGCTGAGTATCGCTAAACTTGCACTTCACCATAGCTTAAAAAATAAAAACAGTTTCACATCTGTGGTACAATCCAAGAAAGAATAACAGAAAGCTGATTGGCTGTTGCATGTTAGTCTTATTCGTGGTTGTAAGACAGGGCATTATATTTGGACTAGCGAAAGAAAAAAACTAAAACACTCCGGAAAAAAAAAACAACAAAAAACCCACTCTAATGTGCTGCGGCAGCATTTCAATGAGCGTTTGAGTTAGCACTATATGGACATCGGAAAATTAAGACCTGTTTAAAATTACTTAAGACCTGGAACAGCAAATTTACATTTATGTACATTTTCCAACATTTTTTTAGCTAACACTCCAGCCAAATGAGATTAAAAAAGTGGCAGAAATTGTTTCAAAAATAATTTAACAAATAAACCGCATCCCTAAGTTTAAGCTCTACACAACATGTGCCACTTGTTTTTTTTGCGCTTACTACAGAGTGCCAAAAATTCTGTACACTACAAAACTCCCATGCACAACATAACAGATGGTGTGTTTTTGGAAACGGAAAATGAGTGATTGACAGGCGGTCTGTCTGCAGTAATGCTGACCTTTGCTAATGGACGCAGGTGGTGCAGTCGATGCGGCTCTGTTTAATATGCTGTCAGGTCAGCGACGGTTCCTGCCTTCCTGCTTACGTTCTGTCAGGACGTGTCAGATGGCGGACAGGATTAGAAATGTGTCAGAGGGGCCGGTTGTAGAGAGCGGTTACCTACAAATCGAAACAGTGTAATTATCCTAACAGGCAATCATGTCGCAGTGGTGCAGTGCAGTAACCATGCAGATACAAGTCAAGGGTTCGAGTTAGATGTTCGTATCAAATGTCAGGAAAGGAGAATTGCTGATCTCCTGGGTCACTGATCTCCTAGTATTAGGACATGTGATGGTATACATATGGAATGAAACGCGTCGTAGGGTGCTGTTACGGGGAAATCAGTTCTTTTCAATTACATTACAGCAGCTATAAAGCAACGTTCCCCGAACAGTGAGTATTTTCTTTCTGAAAGAAACACGCAGCTTGTCACATGAATGAAAATTCACGAAAAAAAAAAGATAGAAAAATCTTGTAAAAAGGTACGATTTCTTTCTTTTCTTGTGATCCATTTAATCCCAGAGCAGTTCAATAGGATTCAGATGTGGTGACTGGGCAGGCTATTCCATGATAGATATCACTCCAGACGACTGTTTGCTCTTTAATTAACACTTGAAAGTATGCTTTGGCTCGTCGTCTTGTTGTATGGGGAAGGAAGTTCTCCCAGAAGTTCTAAGAGACCATGTATTATAGTGTTTTTGTCTTTGTTTTCTCGTGATGCTGACTAAGCAAAAGTTGTTTTTTCGTTATCATGCACGTCCACAATATCCATGATGCTGCATCCAGAACATTCGTCGTGATCTGTACTTCATTTTTATGGGAATTCAACATAAGAGCATGCTCTAGAGGCAGCATCATGGATAACCCTGATAATCTGCGGCAGCGGCACGATGACTGGCGCCGGGGCGATGGTGCGGACGTGCCCGCTCTTTCACAAATGGTTATGATAATTACCTAAGATGCTGCCTCTAGAAGATGAATCAGGAAACAACGATTCTCATAATCTAGACTTGATTAGGTCAAGATAACGAGAAAACCTTTAAAAATTATAATGCATGACCATGCTTGCCATGTTGTTTCAGTTTTACTTTTACTTTCTGGAATAAGTCTCCATCCTTCATGTTTGACTGTGGGGGTGAGTCTTCTGTTCTCTGTCTTCTGTTACACTAAAGAACTTTCTTCCAGACATTCAGTGTCCAATTCTTGTGTGTTTTTACCTTTTACCGAGTTTGTTGAAACCAAAGGACCAAGTGTTTCCAAAATGTTTGAGAGGCAGTGTATTGCTGACACTGAAGACTCCTTTTTATAAAAGGTGATAAAATTTCTCCTAGTAGAAACCTGAAACAAAAACGACACTTTTTGCAAAGCTTTTACGTTACGAGTCTTGTGAACGAACTGTTACTATAGAAACAAATATAAACTATACACAGTAGTAAAATATAACCTATTAAAAGATAATTATAATAACAATCATCATCATCATCATTTCCTCGCCATCTTTTCAGCACTGCACAATCGAACAGCTCAGTGGTGTAAAGTTCATTTATGAACACATTCTGAGCAGCTGAATGGACTGGGGAAAGGTTTGGCATTTCTTTGCTTTGAACCGTTTCAATAACTCTAGAGTCCAGTGACCTTTCGTTGAGGAAGAAAAGCTCACTGTGGCCTCCGGTGGATTAACCTCACCATCATTAAAAAGATCGGACAGATAAGAAAGTGAAGGCGAGGCGTAAAATGTCAATCAAAAATGAATAGGAAACGGAGTTCGAGTGGAGCAGGGATTAAAGTGTGTTTCAGGTCAGTGCGCATGTCTTATTCAGGTTAGATTTCTGATGGCAAACCCAATTAACCAGCAGCTTTTGGTGTAAACTTGACTGACACTTTATGTATATCAGTACTAAAAGAGAGCAGCTCTGCACACATCATGGTCCAGCTCCAGATGGTTGCGTCGTTAGTCAGTGGGCATCGTCGCTCTTGCTGCAATAATGGATACAGATGAACACGAGCATTTCTGGCAAAAACACCAAGAAGGACTAAGTTTTTTTTCCCCATTAATTGTCAGTGAAGGATGTTAATAGACGACGGTCATCATTTTTCCAACGCGAGCTGGCGTGAAAGCTCAGCAAGACGTGCAGCGATTCTGCAGATGAATTTAAAATGATTTCGGCAAACTGTGCCCAGCGTGGGGGCTGCCAGCGTTCCGAGCATGCCCAGGAAACTAAATTGAAAATTGATTCTGTTTTTGTGAGCTGTTTCCAGAAATTAGTCCGTCTGTGGACTCTATTAGACAAAAACAGGAGAGAAGTTGACGAAAAACAACTCTGACTAAAAGCTAGGGTACATCAGCTAGCGTTTATGCTGAACAGAATCCCAACCTCACATCGGCGTATGTTCACTCCTTGCTGAAGAGACAAATGATTAGGAAACTAAATAACCCCATTCTAGCATCTTAACAATGACTTTGCTCACTGACATAAAACTTGGTTTCATCTTCAAGACCATGACCTGTGACTATGTAACAATTTCTTGCCAGCGACACCTACTAGTGACAAGTTACAAAAACACGGTTAAAGTGCTTACATAGACACTATATGAACTAAAGATCTTGGAAATCTGACTTTTCCAGCCATATGTGGTTCTTCCCAAAACTGTTCCACAATTGTATAAGATTGTAACAGAAAAATTACATTTTCCTTTGACTTTAATTCGTAGTCCCAAACCTGCTCCAGCACGGCAGTGCCCCTGTGCACAAAGTCAGCTCCAGAAAGGCATGTGTTGGAGTGGAAGATCTCCTGCTATAAAGATATAAAGAGTGAAGGATATTATAACAGCAAATGGGGACTAAATGTGGAATGGGATGTTCAAAAAGAAGCACATACCAATCCTTATGCTCAGGTGTCCACAAAGTTTAGTTCCTTGTTTGATTATTTTTATTGTGGATTTTAGTACAATATTTTGTTAAGATAATATCGTTAAGTCTACAGCAATCAGGCATAACATTATGACCACCTGCCTAATATTGTGTTGGTCCCCTTTAGCTGCCAAAACAGTTCTGACCCATCAAACATTAACAGCATGAACTTCTTCAGCAGTTTGAGCTACAGGAGCTCGTCTGATGGACCACATGCCCCAGCCTTCGCTCCAAATGTGTTCAAATGTGTAAAAGTTCTAACTAATATTTAAATAACGAGTGCAAAAACGCTGCTCGGGAAAGTTCGAGATAGAAAAAAATTATATATACTGTATATGCACGCTTATACACATGCTTTCCTTCTGTACAAAACAGTTATAAAGGAAATGCTTAGTGGGACTTTAATGCAGACACTGATATAACAAAGTCAGTACACATTATACAGTATACAGGAAGCAGAATATGAACTCAATGTGCATTATGTTCATACTTTGTCTCTTCTGCTTGACTGTATATAATATGCGTAATTAATATGGTGTATATTTTTATACTTATTAATAAGAATGTTTCTTTTAGACACAGCAAGTTTCACAGCTCAAATGTCCAACCCCTGGCCGGTACGCAATCGAGGGGAAGTACTGCAACGGAAAAGACTCGAACGATGTTAAAAAAATCCCAAAACAAATATTCTAGTAGTATGGGGGACATGATATAAATATTACTCTCTATAAGTTTAGCTATGCGGCTAGCATTTCATTACAAACAAGATTAAAGCCTAATTGTACTAAATGAAATTGATTTCAAAGCTAATTCTAGCACTTTCAACGACCTATTTTTGTTTTCCAGGCCTTGAACCCATGTGTCTGCAATTCAAGTACTTTCCAGTACAATCACGACGCGTAGGAACCCTGAATAATGAGACCGAGCAGGGATATTATATGAATGACAACAAACTCATGTGACACAAAATCCGTGATGAGACGAGGTGGAGACATTATAAAAACGGAGACACGTACGTCTAGACAAATGCAGACGTGAGCTTTAGCGCTGCGAGCTGCATTAGTGAGAACAGGAACTGACTTGGTAACATTTATTTATCTAAAAAGGGATAAAAAGCCCATTTACGTTTACAGCATTTATCCAGAGCGAATTACATTTATCTCATTCATGCAAGTGAGCAGCAACGGGGTTAAGGGCCTTGCTCAGGGGCCCAGTTTGGTGTGGCTGGGATTTAAACTCACAACCTTCAGATCCAAAGTCCATTGCCTTATCAACTTAGCTACCAGTCCAGGAGTATAAATATATCTAAATGGATTTACTGCTGTGAAATTCAAGGAAATAAACAATAGCTATAGAGCAAATTCTCTCGATAATCAATTAATTATCTATATTTATTTTAAAACGACTGTATTCAATATTATTTTATTATTGCTGAGTGGGCTATTTTCAGCAAAAAATAAATACTGAATATATATATTCTATACAGAATATAAAAATTCTTATATAATTATTATACTACATTTTCCACATTTAGTCCACTCTTTCTCAGACAAAGAAAAGAAAGACCATGGTGTGTGTGTGTGTGTGTGTGTGTGTGTTTTCCCCTCTCAGTGAACAGCTGCCCTGCTGTCGTCCAGACCTGAAATGGTGCTGAGATCACGCCAGACACATCAGATTTGGCAGGAATCCCCACCCCAATCCTCTTCTTCTCCCCCTCACCACCACACACTGCTTAAACAAACCTCATCATCGACATGCGTCGTTATTATCCGACTTATTCCCGAATCCTGGATTATTCCCCCACAAACAGAACCAAAAATCTGTTCCTTTATTTGAAAATGTTTCCCGTAGCGTCGAACCATAGACGTTCTCGCCATTCTCGCTATCATCCTTTTCGAAACAGCGTTTACAGTTAAATTGATACGCCCTGAAAACCGTAAATAAACAAAACATGACGATAATGTTTGGAGAGAATAGATTAGCAGACGGCGGATGTAATTAAAGTCGGATGACGGCGTGCGCTCCTGTAGGCCGTTTTCATTACGCCGTGTAGCCCACGTCCCGGCGGACCCCAGGAGAAGCCGGCATGAATAAACATGAGGCCTAAAGGCCACACTGGAGCATCCACACACCAGCTACTTCCTATTAACCACGCCTGCCTGAAACGCTTCCACTCCACCCCGTTTCCTTCAGCTCACTCCTGTTATCAGTTTTATATATTTTTTAATCCTCATTAATGCAAATTATTAACTTGAACTTATTTGTATATCGTATGAATTAAAACAGATTTACAGTGTGGAAGAACAGTCTAATTATTGTGGGGACATGGGAATGTTTTCTCAGTGTTTCATTTCACTGTAAATACGATCACAAAATATATAATAAAGGAGTAACATTATTTATCCCTTTAATGCTACACAGAAATCGGGAGCAGATTTTTTTTTTTGGCCAATATGGTTGGCCGATCTTCTTTTTTCTGCCCTTCATCTCAAAAAAATCGAACCGTTAATTAATAAGACGTGATACAAAAAAAAGACAACGCAATTAAACAACACAAGCTCATTATTCTCATTCTCTCTCCGAATGCAGAATCATATGTAACCAATAAAATATATAAAGCTCGATTAAGAACAAATGATAGAAATGAAAGCCCGGGAGACACAAGCTGACGATCAGCCGTCGGTTTGAGCGCGGGGCGGCTTTAGTTGTCTTCTGCAACGTTGGCTGTAGACAAGCCGCGTCAGCTAATTTTTGGTGATTCTGCATATCGAACTCAGATTGGCTATTCGGCTTAGCAAATGGGCACATGAGAAAAACACGGAACGCGCTTGTCATTGTTACTCTTGCCCATGCAACTTAGCAGACATGATCGAAAAAAGGCACACGGATCCATTTATAATAATCGCGGTGGGGGAAAATGCTGCTTGCTTCAGATATTTACAGTTCTAACTCTTCCGGTTTCCCTGTTTGGATGTAAAATACAGATTACTGCCACCTGCTGGTATAAGAGAGTTATGTTCTCTCATGCAAGCACAAAATGTGCATCGTCCGATGTCAATTGAAATGACAAAATGACAAAGAAATGACAAAAATCGTCCTGATTAATCAGCCAAACGATTAATCGGCCAACTTCTAATCACAATGGTACACAGTGCTACACTTTCTCAGAAGTAACAATATATATATATATTTATACCGTATAACAATATTTAAATTTCCCTAATGCTACCACCGTTCATTGCATCGCATAACATTTTACACAAGTTGACAAGTTTTTTACTCATTCTTATGTCCCACCAATGCTACACAATGCTATGGACTAACACCATTACGCAAACCATACATAAACTCGTGACTGAGGGAAACTGTAAGAGAAATAAGTGTGTTATCTTGGAGAAAATAGACATCTCACTTATTCCTTAGCATGTTTAGAGAACACTAAGCAAGAAAACAGACAGAACTCAGCCCAAAGTGACATGGCTCTACAGCTCCCTCGTGTGGCGTCTTCTATAAGCGCACAAAAGAGGTTTTTACTTGTTACATATACTTTATAGGGAAATTCTCTCAGCCATGATACAGCACCACTGGAGCAAAGAGGGTTAAGAGCCTTGCAAAAGAAGAGAAGAGAAGAGAAGAGAAGAGAAGAGAAGAGAAGAGAAGAG